>CAKAEH010001553.1:0-47835 GCA_916381525.1 Cercopithifilaria johnstoni
GAGTATTTCATTTTTAATGAAAATTCATAATTTCAGGTTGGGGAAAAGAAGGAATCGAAGAAAGAGAGTTCAAAGAAAGAAGGCTCAAAGAAGGAAGGTTCAAAGAAGGAAGGCTCACCACAGGAGGGATCCAAAAAGGAAGCAAGAAAGACAGTAATGGTTGGTATTACTATTGTATTTGATTTTGACCTTTATCAAAGAACTAACTTATATTTACTTATTGAGTTCGAGAATAACCATATATATCGGTTGAATTTGAAATGAATTAATAATAAAATTGTAAGAAAACTTAACTTGTGATAGCGATGATTCATATGAATGCGATGATGCAGACCATTTATATTCGTATGGATGCGTAAAATCGTTAGAATCACGTTGGATGTCATCGTGATATAACTCGTGATGTATCAACGTTATGTAATTGTGATAATAGCCGATGGTTTGTAAGATTGAATTTTCTTTTAGACTCAAAAAAGTGAGCAAAAGATTTCAAATGAGATGAAAGTGATGCCAACACAAGAACTGCAAGTTGAGGAAAAGGAAGGAGAGGAGAAGAAGGAAGAAAAGAAAGAAGATGAGAAAAAAGAGGAAAAGAAGGAGGAAGAGAAAGAAGAGAAGAAAGAAAAGAAAACAGACGAAGATAAAAAAGAGGCAGAAACGGACAAAAAGGATGATAAGAAGGAGAGTGATACGGTAAGTGTTCAACATGAGTTTGTGTGTATGTGTATGTGTATTGTATGTGTATGTGTATGTGTATGTGTATTGTATGTGTATGTGTGTATATGGATATGTGCATTTCAGATCTATCAAGTTATAATTTACCTGACAGCTTGATATGCAAAAATGTAGAAAAAATGGGGAGTAGTTGAAATTAGAGGTAACCCGAAATGATTTCAGTTTTGACAACACTTTGATCAGGTCCTGTCGAAGAATAACAAATTTTGTCAATCAAATCCTTAAAGCTAATCGATTCGTCGTAGTTTTAGGTGTTTAATTTTAGAGGATTGAATCCAATGCTTTGAATTTTGTATGTTTTTAATTGAATAATTAAAGATAAGCGGAAATTTTCAGGAGAAGAAAGAAGAAGGTGAAAGTGAAACGAAGAAATGATAGAAGTGAAAATTGAGAAGAGGAGATGAGTTGAAGAATACTGTACTGATTTCATATCCCTGCAAAGAATCATGGAAATATACTCCTTTTATGAAGCTATCAAATATCATTTTCATTTTACAAAATGCTAATTTTAAATGTACTTTGCAGTATAAGTTTGAAATGCAATAACAAGTGAGGGTAAGGATACGGATAAGAGCGGGGAGAGAGGAGCTGGTATTTCGATTTACATAATCGAAAAGGTAAAATGAAGCGGTTGTGTTATTTGTATTACATGACATCTTCATGTCATACCTAAAAGTATATCATCAAACTGTCGTAAAAGCGCGCAAAAAAAGTGTCCTTATATTATCATATATCCATCATATCCTCCTGCAATATCAGCAACATAAAATTGATTATTAATTTTTCAACCGGATCAATATTCGGCTAAACTGAAATGATTCAACCATTGTTGTATGATGTGTATAAAATAAGCAATTGAAAAAGGGTAATGTTATTTCTCTAGTTGTACCTACGCTTTGTGCGGTGGAATCATTTGAATCATTAAAATTTTTTTAGGTGGATATTATTACTCATTTGTTATCAGGTTTCATACGAAATACGTTACCCATATTAAAAATAAAATGGGCAATCAGGTATCTAGGCCAGAAAAGAAAAGTGTGGCAATGCCACAACATGCACTAATGAAAATTGCTCGCAAACCGCAACGAGCTCAAGATATGACGAATAAATTACCACAAGGTGTAGTAGCAATTATCATCCAATTATACTTTAAGACCTATTAAAAAAATTTTCGATAAATAATACTATAAGCGATTCAACTTTGACCCGTTTTACTAATAAGTGGACATTGAATTATTCGCATTCGCATTTTGTATTCTTTTAACTTTCTACTTAACTTTGCTACAGTAATAATATTTTACTCTAATCAGTTAGTTAACATTAATTAACGAAGCAACAATATTTTTTAATAAAACAATCATAAATAGTGATATTTAGTAAGTTCAAAGTATGTTATGTTACTTTAGCGATGCCACGAAGACATTGTTATTTGAAATTCCTACGAATGAGTCGTATAAAAGATTATCTGTTGCTGGAAAATGAATTTATTCAACGTCAAGGGAAACGTGGATCAATTAGTAAACAACAGAGGAAGGAACGTAAAACTGTGAATGCATTACGTGGCTCACCTATTGCACTTGCACGAATTCATGAGCTTTTCGTTGATGAAAAGGTTTAATTAAAAAATTGAAATATAGAAAGGAGGATTGAAAAAATTTAAGGAAAAAAATAAAAACAAGAGAATTCTGCAATTACAAGCAAATTATTCTGTTCCAGTATTTGTTTAATTAATATTTATATCACAGAGAATGTGATCATTATAACCATTTAGAAAAATGTTAAATTTACGGCAACATGGAAGATAGGACAACAAATATCACCAAATGACCATCACCAAAGACCATTTTAATAGTCTATAAAGTTATGCAGCATAATGCGTAATTTGTTTACGTAAATTTATAATTGTAATATTAAAACAATTTCTTCTTATTATAGCACGCTGTAGTGGTTATCGAAGGTAACAAACGGGAATGGTATATACCAATATTATCAATCGTTGATAAAGATCTAATCCGAATTGGTGCTTTGGTTATGGTAAAAGCTCAAGGATCATTGAAGAATGTTCCCATTGCAGTGGTTGGAGTATTGCATGATAGCGTTGATGCTTCTAATTCGATTATCAATAAACTTGAAAAACCACCCAAAGAATCATTTGATGTTAGTTTCAAATCTAAACTCAAAGTTTACAAATATTTATTAAAAGTTTCAAAGTTTATTTATTAATTTAGTTTCAGATTATGAAACATCACTTATCTCTTGAAGCTAAATCTTTAAGATGAATAATGTTGAAAAAATAAAACAGTATATTTATAAGCATTTGTTCTGATAAAGATAAATTAAAAAGGATTGCGCAATATGTCCTTCAATAGCTAGCTATTTAAGTTATGCCATTTGCGCCATTTACGTGTTATTTACGCTGCTTACGTTCTAATACGCTTTAACTTATATCCCGGGAAATTTTCACTTTATTCTTCATTATGTGATCCTAATGATTGTAACGAATCTAGGATATTGGAGGATTGGAGGAACAGATTCAAGAAATCAAAGAAACTGTTGAGCTACCGCTTGTTCATCCGGAATATTACGAAGAAATGGGTATTACTGCGCCAAAAGGTGTCATTTTATTCGGCGAACCAGGAACAGGTTGTTTTTTCTTTAGAAGGGAATGAAACAAAATACTTCTAGTAAATTGCAACACACTCTCTAAACAATTTTCAGGAGGCATAAAATGACAAAGTATTTTGTAATGATACTTTGCTGATGGATTATCAGTAAATAATTTTAGAAGCAGCTTTTTTACATCTACAGAATACTTGAAATGATTGAAGAATAATGTGGTGATCGTATGCCAAATCATTTTAAACATGATCCCATAGTAGAAAAAGGTGAAGATCTTGAAAAATGATCATACTTTCTTCAGGAAAAACTTTACTAGCTAAAGCGGTAGCACATAGTACATCAGCAACTTTCATTCGAGTTACCGGTGCTGATCTAATTCAGAAAAATAGTGGTGATGGCTCCAAACTAGTACGGTAAGTTAATTTTTTCACAAAAAAATCAATACACGGAATAATATCTTACAAATATATTAGGAATATCACAATAAAATTCTTTCAGAGAATTATTCCGGACTGCAAGAGAATCAGCTCCATGTATCATATTTATCGATGAAATTGATGCAGTTGGTACGAAACGACATGATACGACCTGCGGTGGTGAGCGAGAAGTTCAACGAACAATGCTAGAACTGTTGAATCAACTTGATGGATTCGAAAGCCGCGGTGATGTTAAGGTAATCCATTTAGTGATTTGATAACGAAGTGAGTTTTCTCAAGCTATAATCTTAAATTTCACATTAAATCATAATGAAAATCAAAGAATCGATGATCAATGAGCACAACCCAAAAGATCGAAAATGCAAATTATACGTTTGAAGTGTGCACTTCTCGATACATTCACAAACTTAATCATATCAAATGTCTTTTCGGATCATTCCTGATCCCATTCAAATCAAAATAATTTAAGCAATCATCAAACATAATGCTAGCCGGAAGATACATGAGCAAAAGAAAATGATATTCATTAGTCATCAAAAGAAATGACAAACTTCTTTTCCCAACCAGGTAATAATGGCAACAAATCGAATTGATGTATTGGATCCAGCGCTCATTCGACCAGGCCGTATTGATCGTAAAATAGAATTACCAAAACCAGATGAAAAAACAAAACTTAAAATTTTTCAAATACATACAGCAGGAATGAAAATTGCAACTAATGTTAAATTCGAAAAATATGCTTCAGAATTATCACTTTCCGGAGCTGATTGCAAGGTATCCAATGTTTTACTTCAGCCATTCGATTATATTCGTTTTCAGAAAACAATTTCATCTTATTTAGGCGATCTGTACAGAAGCCGGAATGCTTGCACTTCGTGCACAAAGAAAGTTTGTATGTCTGGAAGATTTTGATAAGGCAATGGAACGAGTTATTATGCAGAAAAAAAATGAAGCACCGGTGGAATTTTTTATGTGAATTTTATTAAAATTATCAAATGCTACTTGATTGACTCAAATTATGGGAGAAAATAAAAATCATTGTTTTTTTTAAAATCATTTCATTAACACGAATATAATCCATCAAATGAATGATACTTACCATCCATTTCATCAAAGTAACATACAACGCTCGATTTTTTTTTTAGTTCTCACTGATAATTGTTGTTGTTGTTGCTGTTGTTGCAGTGTACTGATAGGGATCATTTTGTGATTATGTACGTTGAATGTCCGTGTTGTTTGCTATTACATATGTAAGAAAGAATATTGCTGCTACTAATAGTGATCGAAGAGTTTGATCATCTCTTCATCTTGTAAACAATCAGTGATGATGGGCCTTTTTCTTTTTGATAAGGTCACTGCAATACTCTTAAAAAGATCGTGCAGTATCATATCTAGTATAAAAGACAAAAACATAGTGCAGAGTAATACATAAATGACGATTATATCAATTATCAATTATTTCTTCTTTAAGCATCTTTTGAAGGCATTTGATTGGTAATACTAGGTATGACATCAGCTTTGCGCATATTCCCGTTTACATAATTTGTTTTATTGTTAAATTAACAACTTATATCATATCAAATATTGATTTGTCTGTGAATCACTCATCCCAATATTCACTGATGTACAAGATCTATTGTTGTCTTTATTGAACTTGCACTTTTATATCCCTTCCTGCTCAGCACAACCTTTGCTATATTGATTATTAAGATCTTTTTTAATTTTTATTTAAATTCGAATTTGCATCCGCGATCAGATATATTTTAAGTATTTTTATAGATCATATTTCTATTTCAATTGTGGCAATGACAATTACTGGGAGAATGGGAAGAATGACATCAATCTTGGAGCCATTAATGAGGAACTTGCAGATGTGCAGCCAACGTTTATCGAGTTCTGCACCGAAAGTAAGATTTTATAGGTGGGTTAGAAGTGGACGTCAAGCTATAGTGAAATTTTTGAAAAGTTTTTGAGAGATTAAAAATTTTGACAAAAACCTAATTTATAGATTGCTTTGTTGGGTGCTGCTGGTGGTATTGGACAACCACTTGGACTATTGCTAAAAATGAATAAGCATGTAGCAAAATTAGCATTGTACGATATCAAAGGTACGCCAGGTGTGGCCGCTGATCTGTCGCATATCGATAGTAGAGCTCAGGTGCTTCTTTTATATTTCTAATTATTACGTGTATTAAGTAATTTTGCTTTTTCTTCGGGTGTCGTTATTGCTCACGTTGCTTGTAGTAATTTGTATGACTTCTCATAGCCGGAATTTAAATTTTAGGTCACAGGACACACTGGTCCAAATGAACTAGATGAGGCTTTACAGGGTTCTGATATTGTGGTGATACCTGCTGGTCTGCCACGAAAACCAGGTCTTTAAATTTTGACTTTTTTCGTCCTTTTTTGAAGCGGAAATTTTCTTGTGTGGGACTAATGTAGAATTTCAGTTTATTTCATTCTTCACTATCAATTTGGATAAATTATAACATTTTGAGATAGATAGTGAAAATGTGCTATTTCCAGGCATGACTCGTGATGACCTATTCAATACGAATGCTAGCATTGTACGAGACTTAAGTGAAGCAGCCGCAAAAAATTGTCCAAAAGCTTTTGTTGCAATTATCACAAATCCTGTCAATTCAACAGTTCCAATCGCTTGCGAAATTTTCAAGAAACACGGCGTTTTTGACCCGCAACGTATATTTGGTGTCACAACACTCGATGTTGTACGATCAGCAGCATTTATCGCAGGAGCTAAAGTATTTCTATGCTTCGAATTTTGCTTCAAAGTTCTTAAAAACATATCTGTGATGTGCAGAGGAATGATTTTTAAGCATAGCGATCACATAACATTACTATAAGTTTTGAACTTTATTTTCTTTCAGAGCTTAGATGTTGAGCAAATAAATATACCTGTGATTGGTGGTCATTCGGGGATTACTATAATTCCGCTTCTTTCGCAAACGAAACCATTCTGTAAATTTTCGAATGATGAAGTGAAAAAGTTGACAGAAAGGATCCAGAATGCTGGAACGGAAGTTGTACAAGCAAAAGCTGGAGCTGTAAGTTTCAAATCCTTATTTTATTTAATGAACTAAGGAATTTCAGTTGGAATTTGTCTTCATTAAAGATAAGATTGTTCAACTTCATTTTCTTTATCTGTCACACCTTTACTTCTATTAAATGCTTAAGGATTGATTCACGAAAGAAAAGTCTGTAATATGATTCATTGCTATTCAGATTTTCAGCGCCTTAACTCGGCCAATTTATGTTTTTTGATACGTAATATCAGAAAAAATTGTGCCTACTCACTGCTAGAAAAGTTTAGGGTTCGGCTACACTTTCAATGGCTATGGCAGCTTCAAAATTTGTGGAAAGTTTACTGAAAGGTCTGAAAGGTGAAAAATCCGTTCAATGTGCATATGTGGCTTCGGATGCGTGCAAGGGTGTAGACTACTTTGCAACACCATTGGAGTTTGGTGTAAGTTCTTCATGTTATATAATTTCAGAAAAAAATTTTTTCTTTAAGTGAACTGTTTTCTCGTCTAAATGTTTACTTATTTCATTTGCTTAACGAATTTCAAATGTTTTTTTCTGTCGTTTTACTTAGGCTCATAAATTTAACGGTACTTTTCACTGGCGTGAAGAGTAGTTCTTAATTCAAGCTTGTTTTTGACGCAAAATGTCAAGTGTGGAAATTATAGAATTTTAATTTCTTCAGAAAAACGGAGTTGAAAAGATTCATGGAATGGGCCAGCTTAGCGCATACGAACAGGGCCTTGTCGACGCTGCCATTCCAGAGCTCCAGAAAAATATTTCCAAGGGTTTAAAATTTGTAAGTAGCTGAATTTTAAAACTAGTCATTGTGTTTCATTGCTTGCAAATATCCATGTTGTTTTTGTAGATTTTTATGGCTCACATTGAAGAATTTTTTAACAGTTTTTGGTTCATTTTTAGCATTATTTGTTTGAACTATTATTGTATATCGAAAATATCATTATCTATTGATGTAGTTACGTTTAGTTATTATTTATCATAGGTCGTGAATATATTTCATTGAAGTTCTCATTATTCAGTAAAGATCCACAAAACAAGTTTTTTTTGTTCTTCATAAAGTTATCAAGTCCAGCAAATATCGAATGACGCCAAATGAGGATAATCGGAGTTATGTATTTTCCATGTGTTCCCTTGTCTACTCTCTCAAAATTATGCCAACACCATTAAATTACACAGTAGAATTTCCAAACTTTCTGTGGAGTCCGTATGTTCCCAAATACCACAAAATTGCGGTCCAATCACTATTCATGGCTAGTTCTTTTATTAAGCGTCGAAATGAAGTTTTATCAATCGCTTAAGATGCTTGTTAGTCATGTTTTCGACCTACGTTGTCTGAGGAGAAGGATCTGGAACCGTTTAAGTTACTATTTCGACGAATTGATTCAGTAATTATGATTTTCAGACTTAGTCAAACGCGATCCTGTGATATTTGTGTTTTAAATGCCGCTAGTACTTTAAATAAGAGCAATAAGCAAGTTTATTCGATTTCAACCGTTACCTTGTACATTCATTCTGGATATAGATTTATAATCAGTAGGAGAAAACGATAGCTTTAAGGGAGAAAGAGGGGCAAAGAGGCGAGTGATTTAAGAGAGCCTTTAAAGAATGGTTGGATATTACGAGTAACTATAAACTCCTTGTAGTTGAATTTTTTGTGCAGGTTTTTTGCTTCTCTTTTTATTAAGATTGTTCCTTATTTTTAGCAGCAGTTAGCCGTAAATATAAATATTTACCCATATTAGTAATTTAGATATGTGACAGAAACTATGTTTAATCGCTGTTGTTACTCGATGCGATTAGGAATCAGCACACAGCGCATAATTTTTCCTTGTATTCAACGATCCTTCTGCACTTTTAATGATGATAATGCTAGTTCGCAAGCTGAGAAAAGCTTGCAAAAATCTAAAGCATCCGGTAAAATTATAACTGAAATTAGAAAAGAATCGAGAAGTACAACTCTCGAAGAAACAACGAACGAAAATTTGAAACCAGGAAGCATACGAAGTAATTTTTTAAATATTTCGTTAAATTTTCGTTTCGCTTTTTCACTGCGAGTCAAATGTAAACTAATTAAACAATTTACAGAGAAATTGTTGGAGTTTAAACAGAAAAAGGAGCGAAAAAAACCGAAACCAAATGAAGTGGCTACGGAAGAAATTTTGACGGCTATTGATTCCGTAGTTAAGGACCTTCATTGCAATGATATCCCGGACCAACGGAAGTAAGCGCGTGTTATTTATTTAGAAAACTTGAGTCGTTTTATTCATGTTCCTTCAAATAATAAGAATCAATGATGGTATTCATTAGAATCTTAATAGGCCAGGATTGTATTGTTCTTAGAATCATATTGAAACATGACCATAAGTTAGAGATCCTGCCGAATCCATGCTTGTGTCTTTTTTAAAAAAATTTAAAAGTTCAACAGAATTAGCGACTTTTTTTTTGCGGATTATTAGGAGGAAAATAAGCTTGTTTCGAAGAAAACATGCTAATGTTGTTGAACTTTAAAAAATTTAATTATATAACATGCTGGGACGTTTTTGTTCAGAACGAGAAATGAACTAATTGGAAAATTGATGGAATATGAAAAAGAAAAATTTGAAGCGGCAACCAGTGCGCAGTATAGTGAATTATTATCCGATAGGGATTTTGCCAGTTTTCTAGGAAGCCTTAAAGATGAAACAATTAAACCTCCTCCACAGTATGTTTCTTGCTCTCCAAATAGTTTTAATGTTCCAGAACTGTTCATTAATTGTGAAGTAATTACGCCAATCGTTTTCTTGGCTCCGATAGTAAAGCTATCTCGGTTTTAGTAGATTTAAGATTTTTTTAACGTAATAAACAAAGCTTATTGATATAGAGCTGTGCAAAAGCGACAAATGCGCCAAGGATTATTACTGTTGAAACGTGAAATATTTTATCAAGCTCTTCAGGTGATATTACATTTTTCATTTGCTTCATTCTGCCAGTTTTCTGGATTCTGGATTTTTCTATTAAAGGCTTGATTTCTATTCCATTTCAAGAAAAATTTATTTACTCAGTAAAGAGTTTTGGAAATTACGAATTTTTGACCTTCAGTCAGGTCACAAAGCAGAGGATGCTCGTAGAATTGCGGAACGTGCGGTGAAAATAGCCGAAGAAAGGGCAACTGAAAAACACAAAATTTTGAAGCAAAATTATACAGAGGAACAAAAAAAGAATATGTTGAAAGAAATCGAAGAGGCCGAAAAAGAGAATACTTTTTATAATGTCGCACTACAGTTAGCAAGGTAACTTATTTGTTCTTTATCTTTATGGTAACTTCTTCAATATATATTTTCTTACTATCCTTTGATAGAAAGTTATGTAGTTTAAGGCTTAAGTTTTATAGAGGATCGGTGAATTAATAAAATTTTCTTCGTTTCCTCACGTAGAACAACGAAGTTGTGGTTTTATATATCTCAAAATTTCGCATATCATGAAACACTATTATTTATATATACTGTTTTGATACAGTAGTTTTGTGTGAATGATCAGTAGCATGACAGATTGCCTAGAAAATATCAACAGTCCTCTTTTGTCAGCTTTTTAATTTCCCAAATGCTGTTGTAATTCTTTTTCAAGGAATTTCATATAAGGTCCATATTCAAATCTGTGTTTAACTTTTTAGCAAAATGCTATATCCGGATGATCCGTCCGATGAACCTTATATAGCTCATTCCAATGTTATTTATCCTGATTGTCGCGTGGCGAACATTTTCGAAAATATCGAGGACAAATTGAACATTTTTAAATTAGAGGATATACCAAAACTGAAAGATCATTCAGTGAAACAGTGGTGTGAATGGGATAGAAATGCTGCAGCGTAAGTGCTTCGCTTTTGATTTTGTTTAAAATTAAAAAAAGTGCTCGCTTTCTTTTTTCCACATAACGTATATTGAAATATATGATTCGCCTTTTTTACGTTTATGTTAAGGATTTGGAATTCTTCATTCGGTCCAGCTAATGCCTTCGAGGAAATGATTGAGCTAACGGAACAAGGAAAAATGTGGCCTTACCCAATCGACAATGAATATCAGATTGGCGAAGAAGAAGACGTAATCATCATTTTTGCTTTTTAAACCATCAACTGTTTTATTGTTATTTTTTCAGTTAATTTCTTCAAATCAGCCATGTTTTAAAAATCAATTTTAAAAAATTCTAGGTTGCCTTTTACGATCACATATTTTTGGATAAATATCTCGCTCAATACAATTTGCCACAAGAAGGACCTGTCGCACAGTTTATGGAGCTAGTTTGTATAGGATTATCCAAAAATCCTTACATGTCTATCAAGAAAAAACATGCACATCTTGATTGGTAACTTTCTATGTTTTAATTGAAACTGAAATTTTTTACTCTTTTATTACGATCACAAAGTTCACTACACATCAGTTACTTCTTCCATTTGAATACGTGGTATTTTTTTTCGAACTCTAATGAAGTTAACACGATTTGTTTAATAGGCTTTTTTTGTCCTCAGCATTTGTCATCTTTTTATTGTAAATAGATATTTTTATTTTTCTAATATTGTAGGTTTGCTAACTATTTTAAAGAGAAAGCAGAAGAAATTAGGCGGATCCAGGAAGGTGCCGGTGTTTTGGTGGAAGGTTCGATTTAAACTTCTTGATCCGCTCTTGTTCGATATGAAATATCTAAAAATTCCAAGTAATCTGGAGAAGTTATTTCCCCAACTTTCTATAGCAATTTCAGTATGGATTTTTGCTGTAAAGGATTTAGTTAAAGATGTAGTACAACCTTGTTTTTGTGAAATCTTGGAGATATATAACTTTGTTGGCACAGTTTTTCAATTTCTTTTTTTTTGAAAATTTTTATCTTATTGATGCATGATTCTGTTTGCTTTGGCATGTATTTTTGTGATGTTGGAGATCTGATAAATTTTTATTACACTTCTTTGTACGTATAATGTTGATGCTATTTTCTCTAGCCTATGCGATATTTTTGGAATTTATTCCATCAATAATGAAATACTGTTACTGTCATATACCACTGTAAAATGGTTTTTCATTTTTGTCGATGAATGCGATGATCGCTAACTAAATGTTCCCGTCAAATTATCAGGTTCCGAATTTGAAAAGTTATGGAATTTTGCTAATTTATGAAGATCAAAAGTTGAAAAAAATTTTCTGAAGATCACAAGTGTTTCTTTCAAAAGTATGCTATCATCATAACATTCAAATTGTTTAAAAATCAGAAATTCTACGGAAGGGAATGTAAATTTTATATGGAATAGGAGTATTGAAAAACTGAAAGATTCGAAAGAGCAATGACATTAAAAGTGAATGAGATTCATTTTGATGGGATCTTTGAAATGGATAAACATTTTAACCTTGAAACTTAGCTTCTTAAATTTGAATCAATTCAAAAAGTAATAACTGAACAGTTGGGAACACTTCACAGACACAAGTTACAAATATAACAATGAAGAGAGTGTCATAGCAATAATTATTTGTAGCAGTATTAGTAGTAGTAACAGTGATGGTAGTAGTATTGGAGATGATGGTTGTTGTTGATGAGTAGAATGGATGGTATCCGATCAGGGTCATTCATCTGCTCCCTTCCACTTTCTTGTCAAAAGTAATGTAAATGGAGAGATGCATGAGGTGTATATGGCAGGGATTAAGGCACGCGCCCTTTACCTCTTCTCATCTTCCTTCAATCTCCAACCACCACTATCTGTATCTTTTTGCATATTTAACTCAAACGGAGTGCAACTGTGATTGATATTGTTGCCGATTGTGATGATGGCGGTATATGGTATAGTATAGTATAATATAGTGAGATACTGTACTGTACTATCTATTCCTATCATTCTTATTTCTTTCTTTTTTTTCGCTATTTGAAAAGATTGAAAGTGATCCAATTTCTTCGTTATATTGTTATTGAAAAAGGGGGAGGTTTGGTAATGGTAGTGATGAAGATAATGATGGGATGAGGCCATCTTCCATTGACCAATGACCTGACCTGTCTCTTCACTATATCGCTCTTCACCCCATACATACATATATGATGACAACTTAACTCCCACAACTTATGGATAACAGTCGGCGGATGAGACAACATACACATACATATATACATACACACACACACACACACACATACACATTTGCACACTTTCGTCGTATTGATCTCATCTGAACTGCTTCCATTCGGTCATTACATTTCTTCATGTCCATTTGAAAGTAAGTTACTGAAGCGCAACAGTGATTTATTACCCTATTCTCTTTATTGGTCACTATTTTTGAATAATAATTGAATACTTAATTAATTAGCTTAAAAAAAAATAAAACAAATAAATATAATTAAAATAAATAAGCATCACTTTATTAATTTACTCTATTTCAATTATAAACATAATCATCTTTTTGTTTTATTAAAATTATAATTAATCTTCTGGATATTTTATACCATATAATATATAAATCAATATATTAAAATTTGTATCTTTTTAATCACACGTTTTTTTGAAATCACTTTTGATTGAAAATATCTTTTTCTTCTTTTTTAAATTTGTGTTATTGGACATATCAAACTATATGGCAAGCATCCTTTCTTCGTTCATTCTTCCTTCCTTTTCTCTCTCTCTCTCTCCCTCTCTCTCTCTCTCTTTCTATTGAACGAAATTCGATAAGTGGTTGTTGTTTTTTTGTTTTATGCGATTGACTGAGTGAATAAGTGCGTTATATTCTTTTAACAGTATATATGTATGTATTAGACAGCAGATGCGGGAAATTTCCCTCTCTCTCTCTCTCTCTCTCTCTGTCCCTCTCCCTCTCTCATTTTTACTTTTCAAAAATTTGAGATAAATCATCATCGAACAACGAACAGATATTTATAACCTCTATAGTGAAAGATTTTATATTATTTAATTGTTATAGCGATTTAATCATCTTTTAAATCATTCATTTCTTTTGCAATTATGCATAATCATCCTTTGAATAGCAAGTAATATTTGATAAGTGTGAATTAGATGGATACATCTACATCCTCCATTAGATGGATACATGAGTTATAATTTAGATGGATACATGAATTACAATTAGATGGATACATCTACATCCTCCACGAGATTGTAACGTTGTGGATGAATTAGATGAATAACGTTATATAAGTGTGGATTATTAGATGATAACGTTTCATGAGCATGAATTACATGAATAACATTACATAAACGTGAATTAGATGAGTAACGTCAAATAAGCGTGAATTAGATGGGTAACGTTAAATAAAAGCGAATTAGATGAATAACGTTGCATGAGCATGAATTATATGGATAACGAACGTTACATCAGCGTGAATTAGATGGATGACAATGCTGTATGAGCGTGATTTAGATGGATTACAACGCTACATGAGCGTGAATTAGATGGGTAACGTTGCACTTTATAGAGTTAATTATTGAGCAGTGTATAATGCTTGAACATCAATCAGCAAGGCATGCAAAAATTTGTTGCCTTATTATCAATGTTACTTCTTTCTTTTGCCTTATGGTTTAGTAATAGCATGCATGTTATATATCACGATACTATATGGCAAAAAACTTTTAGGGGAGAGGCAATAATTTGGTCATTTTTTTGACCTTCAAGTATACACACATACACACACACACGCACACACACACCCAGAGCATCAATAAGTCAAATGTCATCGTCGTCGTCGTTGTCGTTGTCGTTGTCGTTGTCGTCGCTGTCCTCTTTCGTCCTTCTTTTCTATTTTTCTTTTCTATTCGCTTTTTACAACGAAAAAAGAAAGAAGAAACTTAACTTCCTTCCATCATTCATTAGGCTATTTTTAGAGGGCAGAAGCAATTCTTAATGCATTTTCTTTTTTTTCAAAAATGTTTTATGCAGAAAGGATACGGCGCCCCCAAGTAGGCAGCGGTAGCAGTGATTGCGATCCAACAACGATAAGGCTATTTTTTGTTATATATTTCTTTCTCCCTCTCTCTTCCTTCCACTTTTTCCCCCTTTTATTTTTCATTTATTATCATCAACAACAACAGTTAGTAGTAGTAGTTGTAGTAGTTTTGTAGTAGCTCTACAAAGGATCATTTCCTTTTGTAAAAAAATATGTTAATAATTTTTACTATTTACCAATTTATTATTCGAATACAAATTTCTCATTTGTAAATCATTTTTGAAGTTAATTAAAATTTGTAATGAAAAAGAAGTAGGAAAATTTGTCTCATTTTCACTTTGTAATTATTAATTAGTTTGTTTTTTTTTTTTGTTTTTGAATTACTGTATTTGAAAAATGAAAAGTAGATTATTTTAATTGACAGCTGTTCAATGATGATTAAGACAAAAAATTAATGTAAGTGCAAAAAGAAAAACGATGAAATCCTGATTAAGATATTAAGATATGTACTTCTTTTTTTCAAAATTCTCTTTCTTAAAATAACAATGTTAATTTCTGTTGAAAAATTGGTTACAATTAATTTTATTAAAATTTATCGATTGTTTTTTTTTAATGGCTTAAATAATTTTTATATTAAATGTGAATCTTTAAATATTACATTGACATACCTATAAACAGGAATCTTTATTTATATCATTGTTTATTGCTTAACTATTCATTTATATTTTTCTTTATTTATCTTCAATTAGTCTAATTTTGTTGGCGAAGAATTTTGGTATTTGGTTTAAATTTTTTTTTACTGTATATCAATTTATTTAACTTCTACAAATTCTACGTGAATCAAACTTTGCAGTATCTTGAAAATTATCATTTAATCAGATGCTATGGAGGATATAAGAACTTGTCGTGAAATTCGAACTTTTATCATGCTATTAAGATGGCAACAATCCCATGTAGCAAAACCTTTTTTTTTTGGTAGTTGATGATCCGACCAAAAGCTGCACAAGAAATTATTATCAAATTTCATCCTTTTAAAATCTAACTAAATTTTCAAGATGGGTTGTTAATTTAGTATTAGATATGCTGGTCAGCTTTTATAATTATTCCTCATTCTATTTTCTTGAAGTGTTGTGGTTGGTAATAAATGCAGAAAGAAGCAAGTAAAGAGTTTTGATAGTTTTCTGATCTGAAATTTGAAATTTTCTACTTCACTATTAATGAACGAATATTTTTGTTGGTTAAGCTGCTTTAGCTACCATAAAATAAAATCAAAAATGTGAGATGAGATGAGATGGAATAGTCATTGTGAGTGCACTGAGTTGATTTATATTTGTGAAGAAAGCCAGTACTCATCTTCCATTTTACATTAAGCTTACAGAAAGACATTATAAATCTTAGGAATCATCCCATCTACCACAAATTGGATTGAAAATAAGATTTTGAAAAAAATGAATCCAACAACATTAATTAGAAGCAAACCCCTTTTACTAATTTTCTTCATCTCTCCTCATCGATCATATTCATATTCCTTAAGGGAATTTTTAAAAATTAGGAAACGATAACTGCGTGAATTTAATAATTGAGTTATTTTGATTTATGAATGGTGAATTTGCAGAATAAAATTTTTGCATATTATCTATCTTCAAGAAAAAGTAGTTTAGCAAAGAATGAATGAATGATACGTTGTATTTGTAATAGACAATGATTTGGTTTTGCCTTCAATCAAACAATCGGTATATTTCTCATGGCAGATGCTTCCTTTTTCTTATTCTTCATGAATTTCAATAATATTTGACATTTGTAAATTGTGATAAGTAGATGAGAGAAGGAGGCAGCTGTGGTATATGAATTAACAACAATCACAATAAATGACAATAGCTGTTCTTGATTTGTAAATCATTTTTAGCAGACGAAGTGATCTTTTTTTTAGAGAGATTTTTAAAATGAGATGATAGCTTAAGTTAGTTATTCATATATCGTCAAATACTAACATCACCGTCATCCTTATCATTATCATTATCAATCATTGTCATTGTTCATAATAACAAGAATATTCCTTATCAGTGATCTTCATCATCATGAAATGATTAATTCAATGAGATAGTTGCAATGGGTATGTGCATTAGTTTATTGTTCATAACAATTTTACATTATTTATTACTGGAATTTTTTTTTGCATTTGACTTAATTAAAAACAATCATCAAAAGCGAAATGAAGTAGTAGTGAACATTTTATTTTTTTAATGTGATAAATTTGATTGTTTATTCTATTGTCGCTTCTCTTTTAAATTTCTAATTTCATTTCTTTGCCAGCCACTTTCTTTTTTCACTCTCTACAATAATCCATAATTTATTCGTGATTCTTAAATGAATCATATATTTTGCTTTTGGAAATTAATTCACATTTAGTCTAGGTTTTTTTTTAGCTTTCTGACCAGCACATTTTTATGATTCAACTTATTGCATCATACAAAATGGCAATGATCAACAAGCAGACATGATGGTATTATAACCAGTTCACTGACTGTTCGTTTATTTTAGCTTTCTCTTTTTCATCTTCCATTAGAAATTTAAGCTAAAAAAAAAAGGAAATATCGGTAGTGTGAATTTCTTTGTCGTGCTTTTTGACATATCGGGAGCGTCATCAAATAGGTTTAACTTATGCGATCAGACGATATTTGCATTTTATTGAGTTACATAGATTTGCTGCTATGAGCTGCTAATTTTTAGTTGTTAGTTCAATTTATCAATGAATCAAGAATTAATTTTTTTAACGTTGAAATAAAATGGTGTGGTGTATGGTACTTTCCCGGTTACATATCAACTTCGTTACTGCAAATGGGGCATGCAAAACTTTGTCGTTATTTTTGTCTCTGTCAATTATAGGTGTCCTTTTTTTTCTTCATTGCAGAAAGAGAAAAAGGGTATGTTTTATAGCACTTTCACCGAAAATTTACTACAAAAGCGTTTGCTTTGGGAGAGGAGTTTTGCAAACTCACAGATACACCTACCTTTTGGCATTGCTGCAAAAATAGTAACGCCAAAAAAAACTTTTGCCATTCTTTAATTAAATTGTAAATTATAGGTGAATAAATTCATCATTAATTTAGACTGGTAAGTTGAAATTAGGGAAGTATTTGTCTTGGTTAAAATTTGACTACTGATATATAGTTGGCTTGAAAAAGTGAATATAATAAAATACTTATTAAACAAATGAGATAGATCTGTGTGTACTGTATATATTTTCAGATCTCATCTATTGCTTTCAAAAATAGCATCTAATTTTATTCAAGACTTCTTACGTGATGTTATGTTTGCCCTTGCAGCAAATAATTTATTTTACCTTACATTCTTCTTTGATTTAAAGTGATTCATGCATTTCGCGTCATTTGTTTACTGATGAATTTAACTGTTAGCTAGTTTAAATTTCAGGAATGTTTACTGTTCTATTTGAATTGATTAGCTGGAATTCCTATTAAACGAATTGAATTAATGAACAGCGGTGGTGTAGCAGCAGTTTTGCCTTCAACATCCGTTGTTGAAGAGGAGTCAGCAGTTATGTAAGTATTTGAACAGTACGCTTTATTAGCTAAACAAAATGCTCAAATATTGTAAATAAGAAATGAAATCTTTTTCATTCATGATATTACTTTTAGATTCGAATTTAAATTCAAATCGAACTTTAGTAAATGCTGCAGAAATCGATAAATGAGTCGGTAAAAATGTTATCGATTGAGAGCAATTTAAAATTTCTTGGTATTTGTAAAGCTTACTCGATTGTTTCATTCTAGATCAAATGGTATGACATACAATGACGAAAGATTTAGTTCACGATGGAAAGAGCGACGTGCTCGATTTTTGGGTTGCATTGAAAATACAAAATTAATAGCAGAACGGACAAAGCAACGGCAGGAGAATGCTCGAGTAGAACGACTGAAGAAAGAAAGAGCTGAAATGGAAAAGTATCGTCGAAGGTTTGATTTTTTTGATCATCTTATCATTGCTTGCTTTTTTCTAGTAATGTTTCCTTCGTGCAAAAAGAAGTTGTGGGATGTTTCAATATCATCTTTTCATTTCACCTCATTATTTACCAGTCAGAGATCTGTTATCATGGC
This sequence comes from Cercopithifilaria johnstoni, assembly GCA_916381525.1. Classification (NCBI taxonomy): domain Eukaryota; kingdom Metazoa; phylum Nematoda; class Chromadorea; order Rhabditida; family Onchocercidae; genus Cercopithifilaria; species Cercopithifilaria johnstoni. The sequence goes on from CAKAEH010001553.1 coordinate 18,866, forward strand.
GCGTTTGTAATGTAAACTATGTGTTATTCTTAATAGAAGAAGTTCGTATATCTTCGAAATTCCGAATTTCATTATTTACAATCACTTTTATAAGGATTTGTTCAGTATTACACGCTTTTCGATATTATTATTTTATAAATTGATTACCAAAGCTTGTTGTTAGCATTTTAATTTGTAAAGACAAATTTCTGTTAATTTTATCGAAAGAAGTCCAAGTTTTTTTCTGGAATTGTTATTTAGTCAATAGGGTTATAATTTCAATTTCTAGATGCCATATATTGAAATACCGTAAATACTATTATTGTTGGATTTCAAAAATTTCAGATACTTGGAAGCGGCGATGAAACAGTACATGGAGCAGCAGGCGAAACCTCGAGAAACACCATCATCGATAGCCCAATCCCATGGCCATCATCATCCGCAGCTTCTTTCTTCATCTCAGAGTTATCCTGGATGTATGCAAGTATTACGAGCTGCAACTCCTTTTACACCAAATTATCCACCAATGTCGGCTTGTAAGCCAAGTGTAAGTTCCGAATTTCAAATATCAGGTATTTCAAATGAAGACGTTTTCAGCATGGAATAAAATAAAATTCAACAAGTTAGACATGATGCGATAATTTTCAGTTTTCAGATTCGAAAACGGCCATTTGAAGGTAATGGCGGATGGATGCAATACGCGCATATGACTATCATGGGGGATCAACATAATATATATCACGGAAAAAAGCAAGAAATGTTTCAGAATGATGTATCTCTGATGCAGAATACTAATTCATTTAAGTATTCGGATATGATGTCGAAACAAGTGCCTTACTGTCCGACAAGCAGTTATAATAGCGGAATGGACGTAAGAGATCTAAATTTGTTGTTCATTTATATTTAATCATCTCCATTGTTTCAATTTTGAAAAAAATTGATTTAGAAATTTTAACATCAAATATTGGACATAATTCTGATAGCAACAATATATTCTTTGTAGTCCAGCAAATCGATAGCTAAAGAAGTACATCCGATGAATTGTATTGTCCCTGAACTAGAAAGAGCTGAACAGTACGATCAAGCAAGATTGGGTAGTTCAATATTACCAACAACATCACAGGCACACGAAACTGAAACTTCCACTATCCCCGAAGAAATGAGCAACTTGTCAGCAATGCCAGAGTTAGCTGAGTCGCACGTAAAAGATCTGATGGATCAAATTGGATCGGTATTTCTATTCGATATGTTTAGTTTCGGAAAATATTAGACATTAATCTAAAATTTTAATCTTAATTTAAGATTTTAGGGATCCAAAGTTAAAAATGCAGTCAAATTGTATAAAATATGAAATAGTTAAATGCTGTGAGTTGATTTATTTGAATTTCATTGTAACCGAAGACTTTTATGATCCAAATTAAGCGCTCCTTTCAAAAGAAGCAATTATTATAAGTTCTGCAGTCATTCTTCTGTATAGATGAAGATAGAAGCTTTTAGAATTATTACATGAAATATGCCATTTGTGTTATGTTGTTTATGATATTGATCGCTTTCCATTCATTTTTAAATTGTGTTCACTGTGAGGGTTTGCAGGGTAATTCATTGGATGATCTTGGAGGGAACTGTCTGGAAGGAGTATTGGTTAATCGTTGTGACGACGAACAGCCATCCACGTTAGCTGCGGAAACTGAGAGGCTTAAAGTGCAGTCCTCAAGCAGTTCGGTATGTTTTTTCCTCTGAATAACAGCAGAACAAATAGTGAACCCAGATTACCAGTTAGATTTGAGAACTTTTCTTATAAAGTTGAAGTAATGAAATATCTTTCTGATAGATGCTGTGATTGAAATTAAAGTTAACGAATAAGTTCAATCAAAAATCTGACAAACTGGGCAGGTTTCAAAGTTCGTAGAACTTGTTAATTTATTTGTACGAAACATGGAGCGGAATATTACGGACAGACGTGTGAAAAGAAATTATTTTTAGATAGTTTCACCGATGTCAGTTACCTGCGGTACTCCCAACAGTGCTCTATCTCCAGCTCATCTTTCTGCATCCGCTCGGTGTTCCACAAATTCATTTTATGATTCGCATAGTACTGCTGTAACACCTCAACAAAACGCCCTTACACCACCTTGTAAGCGATGTTAATTATATATTGATATTTCGTTAATCTTTTAACAGTTCATTACTAACCAGTGATATTTCGTTAGTCTTTTAACAGTTCATTACTTAAATTTTGTTTAATATAATTGTCTCGAAAGGGCGCATATCCCATCGTAGTGATAGAATAATGTTAAAGGCTCACTTTCTCACGCAGACGAGCACTTGCAACGTGTTCAAGTATAACAAGGCGATTATGACTTGGATGTTTCGTACTTATTATAAATTCAAATAGGGATTGATTTTTTCTAAAATATGGAATGAGCAAATCATTGGAGGTATGTGTGGAAATTTCAGCTTCAGTTTTTATAGAAGCATCGCTTTTCTCATTGATGATACAATAATCACATATAATTTTAAGGCGATCAGTCGCATCGAATTCCAGTAGCATTACCAGCACCACAAACAATGGTACAAGATAATTCGTTGTTGTGTACGAGGAATGCTAGTAGCAGTACTAGTAGTGTTGGTAGCACCAATGCTGCTATACCATTAACATCGCTAGTCAGCAATAATAATATTAGTGGTGGCAGCAGTAACGTTAACGGCTGTGGTATGTACAGTGCAGCTGCGATTCCAGCAGCAGCAACAGTGCCCAGTCAGCAACTACTACATCAACCACACCAGCAGCCGCAGCAGCAGCATCAATTTGCGCATTTTCAACAATATCATCATTCTCGTCATCAACAACAGCAGCTACTAGATTTATTTAACAATGGATGCCATGTGTCTGCAAATAATGCGCAACTTTCACATATGGTACTTTGTTTTAGAAAAGTCTTTGTGTCTTCCTATTTTGAATTTTAGCCTAATCCATTTCATATTTTTAAATGGTAGACTTTATGAACAGTAGTATATGAAACATGTTCAATGTTATAGTCGTCCCTCAAGTAAAATTAAACTTTGGAGAAGCTCAGAAATCATGCGCTCTTTTGCAGGATAATGCAAGAATGTACAATGGGATTGAGTATTCAAGATTCGGTCATTGCTACAATCAATATCCAAACAAGTCAATCATTTTTCCACGATTTCCCTCTCAAACATTCGTTGACTGCTCCACACCACAGCAGTATGATATTCAATCGATCAAATATCCGAACAACGCAATGTCTTATTATGCGCAGCAACAGGAAATGAATATGCAGCAACAAGCATATCAGTGTAAGTTCCACATTCTTTCCAGCACCATTTACATGTAATAATAGATGTCGGATAATTTGTATTTATTCCTGTTATCATATCTGGGACATCTATTATCTTAGGTGTTAAACTGTAGGAAAATACAAGGTACATTTTTCGAGAAAGTTAATTCGTATTCCGATCAGAAATGTTAGCCTGTGCGAATCACGCTTATGTGTTTTGGTGTTTTATAATCTTCCATTCCTTCTCCGTTTTCAGCTTTTTTTTTCATCTATACCTCAAATTATTTCAATTTATTTCAGTTCAAGTCCCGCTGTTCCAATCGGCATATCACCATCATCACTACCACGGTAACGGTAGCGATCCAATGGTAGCTGCACAGAATCCAGTTTATCCGATGAATCATTTTTGAAATTCTGCGAATGCCTTAAGCACTGAGAAAGCCCGAAAGTAAGAACAAGTCAGATCAAAATGAGCAGCTCGTTTCTTGCAGAGAAGCCTCCTGTTTATCACATCCTTCCATGTATAAATTTTATATACATATATGTTTTTTGTACAGATGATTTTTGTGCGATGTCTACTGTTTATTATGGATGTACACTATTGTTTCCATGTCTCTTTAAGCAATTTAGTAAAGCAATAATTCTGCTATAAGGGATTCAGAAACCCTATTGGTCTTTTACCTAAAGTTTTCCATTTACGTGCAGCTCACCTTCTTTCTGTTAGAAAGAAGCTCGCAAAAGGAAGGGACACGCATATGAAAATCTCATAGATTCATATTATTTACACCCGTGTCGTCTTACCCGTTGTATCTTATTCACGACCAATTAGTGCTCCAAAATTTAGTTCTAGTTCCACCGTACAAAACTCTTCGCTTGCTGTGGCTATCGAAGATTTCTCAACAGCGCATAATCTCCGTCTCAATTCACTTTTCGACATGTGCTGACTTTCTCATCATTAGATATCAAAATCAAATGTGTTGAGGACACCTATTTAATTCACGAGCACAGGAAAAACCAATAACGAAAATCCCAAGAAATAACGGATAAAAACCGGCAAACCTACTATTTAAAATGAATGGAACAAAGAAGAAATGAAAGTTGAGGAAGTAAACAGCGAACAATTTCCCAAGAAACAGTAAGAGAAACAAAGGAAGCATATAGTAATACCGATATTAAGCTGATTTGAAACCCGAAATTGGATTGATTTAAGACAATGTTCAAGATTAAAACAGCAGTACCCGGTGCCTCACACACACGACAGTCAATGTAAAGAAGTCAAAATAGTGAAACAAAAAATCAGGAATCCTAAATTTGAGCAACTTGTGGCCAACAAGCCGTGTTTCCAGCCGATTGCCGTCACCACCCCGGATTTTTGATCCGAACGCCGACTATCGTCAGCAATGATCTATATACGCGGACAGTTACATTTTCCAAATCAAACTGATGATTTCAAATGTATCAATGTTGCTAAGGTCCACCACAATTTGCGCAAGGACTAGAGCGCAACTAATATCACTTTGGCATCGTAAGAGTTAGAAAAAATCATCGCCGTAAAAAACCAGTTTACACCCAGCAAAGGAATATTGGAATTAGCAAAGGACAATTTTGACACCCTATTTGAAATTGGCGAAACAGTGGTTTGCGAAAGCCTGAAACAAAACATCAGTGGCGATAAACGAAACATACAAGAATATAAATCCGCGGTGAAAGTAATACACAATTTCTTGCACAATAGAACATAACTTAAGAATAAATAGCAGCTAGACAAAGGAAAGGGAAGTAGTCATAAGAACAAAGACCGACAGAGAGCGTAATAAACTAATACAAGGGAAATTCGAAAGAATTATTGCAAAGTCGGAATTTTCCAGATTTTCAAAAAATTGAAATATATTCATATAAAAAAGGGAAAATGTTGGAAAGAGAAGAACACCATAAAGACCAAGACAATACATTGCAGGAAGTGTGTACAAACATGCACAGAATAGAAAAACGAGAGGTACATCTTTAATCAAAAATTCATAAAAATGAAAGGACATTTTCAGTACTTCTTCCCTATTTTGAAAATATTGAGATACAGAAAGAAAAACAGAAATAGCATCCGAAAAGGATATATGAAATTTGAGAATGCAATAAAACTTCACGACTTTCAGTGGTAAAATACCGTAGTAGCCAAAGGGAATTCATAAAAATTGAAAAACTGAACTGCAACTGAGAATTATGCAACTGCTAATAAAAAATTCGAGTTTAGCTTAGTTAATTTTAGAATTCGAAAAAAAAATTCATGGGGAGTTGCTCGTAATCAAGTTGTTGACAAAAACAAGATGCTCTATGCAAAAACAATTTTTTGCATTATTTCAGTAAATAAACTGATTTAATATTATTTCTGACTTCATTCTGCGACAAAAATTTCATTTCCAATATGATCAACCAAAAGTGTGCTTGTTAATGGCGGTACAGGTTTTGGAAGCACTGGTTTAACTTTCGATGGATCCCATGCCTTCGCAAGGTTTGCATCTAATAGTACACAATCAATTCGATCTACCTGAAGAAAAATATCAAATCATTTCAGCCCCGATTTTTAAATCTTCATGATTTTTCTCAAGTCTCAAACAACGCAACAACCAATTTTGACGGTAAAGTTGTTCTCTACAACTAAGAAACTAAACCCTATTATTCTCATCGCTTGTGAATAATTCGACAAATGGTCTTGAATCTTCGATATGATAGCCGACAACATAACATTCCAGCGTACGACCCTGCGTCAGCATTTGGAACAACTCCCGTGCTTCATCGGACCACTTTGTTGTTCCTTAAAAGTAATACCATCCGCGTAATATATAACAGCAATAAATGAGATGAAATATACGAAATCAAGAAATAATGTAATTGTTAAGCAGATACTAAGCTTTTTGGAAATTGTACTATGGGCTTATCAACATCAACAGATCAAAGAAAGAAAAGGTGATCTGCATCACCTTCTTCAGATCCATGCCCCTTTAATAAACTTGTAGCTTTTCCCCTTTTACTCTCCCAATCTTTCACCAAAAAATGAAAATGATACCGTCTGCGGGCATAACGTGTGCCAAATAACATTCAATAGCTTGAAACGGCAGCGTCATAAAATCAGTTCTGTAAGAAAATAAAAATTGCATTGAGATAAAGAAGTTTTTAAAAATTCTCATCAAAAGGATTCAAACTTGATATTTCATCAATAAACATCTAAATTCAAAACTACTTTGGCAAGTAAAAAATGAAGTTTATACTACACATAATTTTCAACGCAAAAATTGCTGTCCATCACACTCCAAACATGAGTTTTAGTAGAAGTGAACTTCCACCTTGCAACTTTTTGACTGGCTAACCTTATTTGTCGTAAATCGCTTCTTGGAAGACGACCATAACCACCATAATCTACATATCTTACCATAACTTCATCTTCTTCCTGGTAGTAATCGAGTGTTACTGCACGATACCAACCATCGAAAGCTGGTGCAACACATAACTTATCGACTGAAAATTTCCACAAGTTTAAACCTAAGAGCAAGAAATATAAGCTTCCATATACCACAGCTTGATTTGCTCCTTTTTCTCTCTCGTAGAGTATCGTATTTTCACATTGTCAAAAATATGGAAAACAATACCAACCGTCTACTGGTCTCGGTAGATCTGGTACACCTGCTGGCTGCATATAGACACCAAGCATATAATAATCTAGCCGTTGCAAGGCATTAAATGTTGGATGTTGTGGTTGTTGAAGAAAGAAATGGCCAACATCAATGGTAGCTGAGCAAATTACTTGACAGCGTTCGTCCTCCGGCAACGTCAACTGTAAAATATCAGTCATTTTCCAAACGTCAATATTACCAGTCCCTTCCCTCTGTGTGCTAAATAGCAGCTATAATTAAGCGTTTTCACGGAGTCTTATTATATAATAAGATAATATAATAAGAGATGACTTATTATATAATAAGAGATAACTGTTCTAATTATTTCTCGTGGTCATGTGGTTCGTTACTTTATTCTTGCTTTAAGTTTCAAACAGTAATATACTATCAGGGGAATTCAATCGCAAAAACTTACATTAAGAATGAGTATGCACAGTAAACGAGAATTACTACCTAAGACAGCTGTCTGTCCGAGAAACACTTAGAATTTAATTCTGCTTTTGTTTTAAAATCTTAGAATTTAGTTCTGACTTTGATTTAAAATCTTAGAGATAATTTGTCGTTAGAATATCTTTCCCACCAAAATTAAATCATAAATTTTAACTTCTTTGGAATTACAAATACATGCTATGCAGAGACATTAGTTAACGGAATATGTCCGTGAGTTTGTAAGTTTGTCTATATAGTTCAGTTACACAGCGTATGCAGTGGCAGTTGTTAGACATCATTCACACTACACCACTCTTACTTCATTCTTATCATTTACTATAAAATCATTCTGCCCGTTGAAATGATATTAGAAATTTTATAGAGATGGCATAGAGTAACTAGTCACTTCGACTAACTCCGCCTTCTAAACTTTCCGATCTTATCGCCTATGATTAATTACCCTTTCTTTTCCAAGACGGAAATTATGTATCATATGGAGGGAAACATTACGAAACATTTACGTTGTCCAATATATTTCACATCACACATTGCTAAAATCCATATAAAATGAGTGATCTTCCTATTACAGATGGGCGATCGACTCCTGATTTGCAACTTCATATTCGCAAAGTCTGAACCCTACTTTTCCTTTGGAAAATATTAAGTTCGTTATCTATAACACTACCTCGCTTACTGAATTGTAAATTTTGCTAAAATATTAATGAGAATACCACTGAAACTAGTATTACAATTTTAAATATGTCTTAATATGCATGACATATTTCAGTGTTTTATATGAGCTTCTCACTCTCCAAATTTCAAGTCTACTAAACTGATATCGAATGCTCCAGAACCTGAAACGCAGCTGCGCCGGTTCCGGTATTGCAAACATCATTAACGAAAAGGCCCACACAAAACTGGGGTTCAGATGGCAGTTTTTCAAAAGAAAAAGAAAATTACCTGTACTGGTCTTGTACCGTAAAGTGCCGCTGGCGGATCTGGAAATGGTGGTGGCAGTACAGGCCTTAAATTCAATTCCGGAAAACGAGCAGCAGGAAAACGGCGCCGCATCATCCGTAGACATCTATTGATATTTTCACGTGATCCTTCCACGGCACAAATTTGGTGCGTTTCTAACTGTAAACGATATCGAAGATACTAAACGATACAAAGAACTATATTTAGAATGACCTTATATCCCATCACCACTATTGATGGATAGCAGCACCCGAAAAAATAAATAAACGTCTCATTGTTTAGAAAATTTTTCTTCCAATCTGTATAGATCTCAAAAATAAACAAAAATAAAAAATCTCAAAATAATCACAAATTTTGACTCAGTGCAATGTTAAAAATTGATAATGAACAAAGAAAGTCATAAATGAAACAGTCATCAGCACTGTTGCAAATTATGAGAACGGGAGGGAAACATAAAGGAAGATGGTGAAAGATAAAATGATTAATGGAATTCCCCCTATTAATAAGGATAATTGGGAAAAAAAATGGAAAAAAAATGAAAGAGACCTGGCAAACAAACTTTCAACAAAAAATAGTTACAATACTATTTAATGAAATCATTCAAAACATTAAAATCCAAAAGTAAATAAATATCTGCACGGCATAATTTTTCAGCTTTAAATTTAAAAGAATAAAAATCACCTTTACCGGTGTATGATGAGGCCTGATGATCATTTTCACTTCCGTACGGAGGCATAGTTCCTGAAAAACGAACAATCCTGCAGAAAATCGGGACAGTACACGGAAAAAAAGCGAGGAAACGATGCAAGCAAAGTGCTTACAAAAATTAGCTTAAATCCAATCCTATTAAAAAAATAGAAGTTGACTATTTGGTCGACTGCACCTCTCTTTATTCTCGGTTATTTTAAAGCATTCGTCTAAACCATATTCGAATGTCATACCCTTTCTTGCTGTTCACATTTTTGCTTATATATTCTATTCAGCTTATAAATTTAAATGATGTTTACTTGATATTATCATTTAAAAAAAAAATTTAAAGCAAATATGATCTGAAAACAATTGGCAGCAGCGATCCTTCGTCATATTTGAATGATTTCAATATTTCAATTAATTTCAATAAATTAATAAAAACCTTTATAGTTTTGCCTTTGATACCAATGATTAATCCAACTAATGTATTTGGTATCTCAAACTCATAAATAGATCGCACTTCTGGACTCCCTCGTGGTGCTATATCATCAGCCGGACTTAGTGACGAAGCCAAACCTCCCGTTGCTCGTCCACTATCTTGTGAACCCTAAAAATGATAAATTCTACGATCAAAATTTTGAATTTTGGAACATCGAAATTTACAGCAAACAGCTACAGCAAACCAAAAAAAAATAGTCCATATTTATCATCCTGCTTTAAAAGCTTTGAAAATGAGCCAAATACCTGTTTGGAAAAGCAAGCAAACATCAAAATGCCACCTACACCCACCCAGTATGTGGTATATGCATATTTAATGCTAATTTGCGCCGGTACTGGAGAATCATTGATTGATTATTACAAATAGATTTGGAAATTTCCACGAGCTGGCAGGTAAATAGAATGAATGAGAGAAAAAAGAGTAGTTGAAAACTTGCAAAAATAAATGACTGTCTATGTTAGTCAACCTTGCCAGTTAGAAGTGTTGAACTTGAATCAAGGTATTGTCGAAATATATGTAACCGAAAAATCGTTTTATTAAAAAGTCATCGTCCATGCTAACATTTAAATGATGCTTGCTACAAGGAGAGGCAAAGTGCGTACCCATGTATATGGAATATTTAGAGAAAAGAGTGCCAATACGAACGAAATTTTAAGAGCAATCCCAAAGACACAAGGAACACATTTGAAAACATAAATGTTCCAATTGAATTAAGTACAGCTGCAAATAAATCGATGAATAAGATGATTTGTAAAAAAGGGCAAGTAAACAAACCGACCCAAGTAGAAGGTGGGACAGTGTTCGCATTTAATGATGTACTGGACTGTCCGGAACCAGACAAGGTTTTAGATGTACAGTTGCTACCACTGGATACTGTGGTGAGTGGACGTTGTATAATCATAGATGAACTAAAAGGGACATTTTGAAGCGGAAAAAATAATGTAGCTGGAATAAGCGATGATGGTGGACTTGGCGCTGAAATTGCGGGTGCTACTGAGTTATCAGCAGCTTGTGATGAAAGGAAAAGATCCATATGGAGATTCGATAGCCATGGTTTTTCGGAGTCCAGGTATGAGGACCTAAGTGGTGGATGAACAATATTGGAGTAGTGGTAATTAATACCACTTTGAAAGCTTGTATTATGCGAGGTAGTTGATGTGGCTGTGATAACCACCTGATCCATCCTATACGTTTAGCGAAGCAATAGCACAGACGCGTAGCGACTTCAATAGTTTTCTCTCTCCTCTGAAGAGATCAACAATTCAAATGCAAAATAAAGATGCCTCGGCAAATTTCCGGAAATTAGACCGAAAGCAGGAATAAGTGAGAGAATCCGGCAGCGATGACCGTAAGCCCTTTCAGGGCTGAAGCAACAATAACAAAAACCTGCAAATAATGTGTACAGTGATGTGGCATAAAACGAAACTCTCCAAAAATATTGCATTACGATAAGACCAAAGCCTGATCAAGAGAGTCCACCCCCTCCTCTGCACACCTTTTGTGATCCAAGTGATAATATATAACAGAGATAAACATACGGAAACTGCAACGTAACAACGTGACAGCCAGTAACGTGTATTACACGTAATGTGACGCTACATGAAGAGAGAGGAGAGAGATTTCGAGCGGGGCGAGGAACGATGCATGTAGCACTACGATACAAATAGACATTACACAGATAGACAGACACAAACACCGACGCCGACAATGGAGACGATCGTAAGGAAATGGCGAAGAGCGAAGATCGACTGGGGTTGACAACATTTGATGACACTCCCATCCAGCACGCATCCACGTGCATCCTTTTTCTTTCATCTTCTACTCTAACATACGCTCTCTCTACATTCTCACATCTCTTTCTCTCTCTCCTACAAATGCCGGAAGAAAAAGACGACTGGTGGCATCTGATATACGGCATAGTAATGGCACGATGCCAAACTTCCTGTCTCCCATGTCGCCGTGCAATCGTTACATTTCTATTGCAGAGTATATTGTGATGATAGTACTGCAGCAAGCTGACCTGGTAAAGAGTTCGGGGGAGAGAAAATGCGTACCGCCTATCCATCAACTTGGCAAGCTATCTTGTAACCACGCCACATTCTACCCCAATCTACTACTACATCTTTTATATACATTTGAACATTTTGTTACTATAACTTTTAAAATTAATGAAACAAGGGATAGAAGTGACCGTTCACATGAAACACACAGAAAAACGTTGATGATACTATATATTTTTTCCCAACAAAATAGCCACAATATTATCATATTAGCTCGTTGCATGAGATTCATTTAACACTAAGATATCATTATCTATCCACCGCTATTTAAACAATGAGTGGAAAAAGTGTGAGCAGAAATGAATATTACAGAAATAAATATAAGAAGCACAATAAGTGATTTTTTCTTTATTGATTCATTCCATCACTGAAACTTGAATGGATGATTTTTATAAAATTTGAGTTTTTAAGTTTCACACATTTCCGTTGTTTTCTGATTAATCAACATCTGTGATTTATTAGCGTGCTCCACACTATATGCATATATAATATAAAATGGGATTTGAAATTTACCGGCAGGATAGCAGATGATAAATGCGTAAACAAAGCTCTGTCTTACGAATTTTTACATTAAAAAAAAATACTGAGAAAAAAAGTAAATACTAAGACTTCCTAGAACTAAAAATCAAAATTGATGAAATTTTTTGGGAAGAAGTCTGTATCATTCATATGACAAAAAAGATTCCGCTAAGAAAACTAACGGGAATTTCCCGCAAATGAAAAGCTGATCACAAAATTCCGTCTGTAGATAGTGGTATGATTTGCGTTTTCAATCGGTAATACAGAAGTGATTCAGCATTAGCACATGCACATGCACATGCACACACACACACACACACACACACACACACACACACACACACACACACACACACATATATATATATACATACAAACACACAAAACGGTAGATATGCCCATTGGAGCGATCAAAGATTATCCTCATAAAAGTAATTCGGTAAGCCAGAACAGGGCTAATAGAACAAAATTTTCAACTCACTCGATGAAATATAATAAGGAAAGTTGAAAGGTCATGCGTTTATGGGCTTCATGACACTATATATTCTTTCAACGTTTTATACGAAAAATTGCCATAAGAACTCCTACTAAAATTGTAGAACTTTAGCATATTTATAAGAGTTAAAGATCGATTTTTCCCTGGTGTCTGGAAATAGAACGGAGGTGAGACAATAAAGAAACGAACAAGCGATTCACATTAACAACATCAAAGAACTCGTCAAAATCATGAACTTTCAAAGAAAAAAAACAACATCTCTCAACAACTTACACACACTATTCTATAAACAGTTGTTCGATGAGTGAATGAAAACATGTTTCAACTTCGTGATACACAAAAGTGAAGCTAACCTGGAATCCTTAAAATTTTTCCTTTAAAATGTGCATAAGATTTCCCTTATGTACTTAAATATTCATTCTCTAAAAACCTCTTATATTTACTTTTCTACTACTTACTAACTCCTTCCTCTCCTTCACTATGATTTGAATCAAACAACAAGGCTATATGATTTACAAAGTTTCATCTCTGCTGGTAAGCTGTTTGAAGCGTCTAACACGTCCCTAACAAATCTAGATTAAACATGTTAAGGTTCTTCTTAGCTTTTACCCATGAACTTTTGCAAACATACATGCGAGAAATGTAAGCATAAAGGCAAATATCATCCAATTATGTTTTAACGCATTAGGAAAGCAATCATGTATACTAAAGAAATAAGAAATAATAGGACAAAACTTCACCTCGCTTTCCAAGCGTTGGATGCTCAACAAAATTAAATTAAATTCATAGATGGTTGGCAAAAAAAAACAAAATTAAGGTAAGTTCATGGACGATTTGATTGACCAGCTAAATTTAATGAATATAAAAGTAGGAATGACAAACCACATAATTTGCTTTTTCTCTTGGTAATATCGATGAGAGAGTCAGCAGTGCAGAAGACAAAATATCTAAGTTAATTCAAAAATCTCTCTGCTGCATCACTGCTTGTGGCGCAGCTGTTCCCAAGTATTAAAAATTTTTATTAATTTCCCAAAATGCATGAAGTCACAATTTCTATTTTTCATCCACTTACCTGAATTAACCCTCTGATTAAAGTGTCGATCGCTCGAATCGTTGAACTTTGACCACTATATGTGGCACTACCTTCCAGTTGCTAGGAATACCGACACTATTTCTCTCTACCTATACTGCTCAATCATCCCCAGAATCAAAATCCAAATAAATAGTGAAGTTCGATTTTGAGGGAGAAGAAAAAATTTATATCTAAGGAAAACATGATTTAAAAAACTTGCCTAAACGAAAAAACTATACCGGAAAAAAAAAGATTTCTCAGTTACTTTAAAGATATAGCGGTGAAAAAATTTAGCCGTAAGCTGACGTGCAGATATTCCAAAGAAAATTCACTAAACCGCAAAGAAACACTGCAGAGAATTAGTGAATCAAGCAGGGTGGAAAACAGTGTCTCTTTGCACAATAGATAGTAAGAGAAAGAAAAATTGCAATCTTCTCTTTCAAAAACTAATTTGAAGGAATTCAAATACAACAACTAAAAATTTGATATTACAAGACACAAATTTCAAACGACGATAGAAGCTTCCAGCTCAGAAGTTATAAATTGTGACAAATATTCAAACCATTGACACAATCACAAGAGAGACATGGAAAAAGACGTGCCGAGGTGAATGTGAAGTGGAAATTAATTGGTGGAAGGAAAAAGGAGTAAAATCCCTTCGTACTTCATCTTCTTCAAGCGTATAACATTGACAAGAGATCGAGAATTAAATAATTACTGTCCAAATTTTTATTTCAAATTTTTGGAATTTTTCAGAATTGACAATAAGTTTCGATAAAAAAATATTTCAGTAAAGAGAAGAAGTGTATCCTCTATTTTTAAGAATCACTGCATCAAAGATATTTTAGCGGTAGTAAGTAGTAACAACATAAACAAATTTTTAATAAATTTTAAACATTATTTACTCTAGAAACCTTCAGCTGATAGAGTTAAAATCCCGCTAGAATTACCACTTAGGTGATCATGCTGCAGCAGCAGCCAACAATTATCGTAGTACCAAGAAATCCAAAAGAAGCAGAATAATTTTAAATTTTACTAACTCTTTTACTAATTCATAATTTTAAGTTTCAGAAAATAGATTCCACTAATTAAAAAACTGACCTCACTACTAGGTGTGTTTGGGGGCCTATACTCCATTATATTGGAGTCAGAACTTTGCTCGTCGATAGCATTTTCACCCCTTCTTGTAATATAAATATTCCCAGCATTAGCTTCCCTTTCTCTCCAAACTGATGAAGATTCTAAAGTTTCTTCTTCATCAGCGATCTGAAATGGAGAATTCTTCAGACAAAAAATTTTTGCTCAAAAATTTTCTAATTTTAAATACAATGAAACCAAAAAGGGCAGAATATTTTAGTAGTAAAACTCATAACGTTGAATTCAAAATATCTGGTAAATATTGAGTTATTACGAACGGACTACCGCCAACTGACAGAAAGTTCGACTACAGAAAAATTACATGAACTTTTCAAAGCAACGACTGAATTTATAATCGAAAAATCTCGAGCTATGAATCTGTTATCATGTTCATGAAAGAATCGCGATTGTGGTTACAGTCACCTCAACTTTTCTACTATAAATGTACCATAAAACTGGCCTTCTGTATTTAAAGCCATCTAATTTTCGTAGTGCAAACATGTTCTTCATTAAACAGCAAAGAATCTTTTTTCCTTTAGAAAAGTTTTGAGCAAAAAATTGCATATTTAATGCAATCTTGGCCTTTTATACTTACAGCGATAACCTTAAAATTCATGTTTTCGCCACTCTATAATAATAATACGGTACAAGGAAGCAATAAAGCGATTATACATCACCCACGGGAAACAAATCCTTCTAAACCACATAATAAGGATATTTAAAGACATTAATGATATCGTTCATGAATTATCACTCGTGTGATTGAAATAAAAACCGAATAAAGCTGTTCTAAATCTGTTTTACGTTATTAGATTCAAGCAATAACCCATCAAGGTTAATAAAAGGGCAATTTATTTTAAGCGAATAAAATCGAAACTTACAAAAACTTTATATGAGTGAGGTAAATTGTCAACCGGATCTTCCTTTGTTTCTCGCAAACTATTACTTGGAACTCCTAAAACAGGTATATCATTCGAGTCTATCACATCATTATCCAACTCGGCGACTAATACGTCGTCATCACATTTTCCATCAAATTTCGAACTCAGCTCCGCATCTCCAACGTTATCACTCGGCATCACATCCGCAATATCGTCATTCTGCTTCACCGCCGATGCGGCAACATTTTCTTTAGAAATCGATTTGCTCACTGTGGGAACGTCAGAACTCTTCTGCTCGCATGACTTCGCATTTCCTTTTCTATTTTTACTTTCACTAAAACAAAAAAACCAGTTTAGTGGCAAGACAAGCTATAATGGCATAGACAAGTTAAAAGTTTTTCGAGTACGAAAGCGGAGTTGTAACGATATTCATAATGCATACCATTCGATAAATTTATCTTATTTAAACTAATGTCTGCTTATTGAAGCAAATCACACACGGTCTTCCGGAAATAGTGAGGTTATGAAGAAAACTTTCAGGATTTGTAGCTTTTTTTACATTGTTTTACATCGTCAATTTTATTTTTTAACTAAGCAGAAAAAAAGCTTGACACATGAAACTAAGTAAGTGATAACTTTGCTAACCACTTCAAACTTCGTTGTCGTCTTATGTACCAATAAGTAATAACGATTGCCAAACTGCCCGCAAGAACGGCTATCGAACGTCGAGTTAGGAAACGTTCCATCAGCCCTTTGGGCATTCTATAAAGTGCACATTATACCAATTTCAGTTAATTTAAATACTTTTATTAATTCTCTTAAAACATGGAAGATTTTCACTAGATCGCTATTTCGAAAAAGAATTCTTGTATGAAAATTTCAAACATTTTGATACCAAACCATTCATCAAATGATATTAGAATTCACGATTTATTGAAAAATCACTCTTTTTTATATCGATATAAAAGTACCAATTATCATCTGATAAAAGTACCATAATCTGAGTCATTAAGCTTCATTTTACATTTTAATATCTTATTGCAAATAGTAATATTAGAGTGAAGAAATAAAAAGAATGTACCACAAAAAATTCTTTCCCAAAATAGTAATCAATCCACTATATTTATTGATGATTTTTCTACGTAACTATTTTTTCCTTCTCCCCAAACCTGCAGAAAGTTTCACGAATTCCTTCCTGCTATGGATTATTGAGTTTTACAATCTGAAACATGCGAAGTCTAAACGAAACATTATTTAACGAAAATACCTTTAGTGAAGTTGGATAATCATCCATTATCACTGCGCCTTATTAAATTACACCGCCAAAATGAACAACATAATGCTTTTTCATAATCAGGAAGTGAGAAAGAGAATAATATAATTGATAAGACAAAGTATAATGTATTCTGTGATTGAAATCTTGTGCTTCTCAAAAGGTTAGTTTACTCAATTAAAGATTCCGCTTGCTAAACGTTGGTAAACAAAGTAAGTATTGCAACAAGAGTATCTTATTCTAAAAGCTTTGCAAACACCAGACAAAAAGTTAGTCTTTGTTTGACTTTCCAACGACCTATGCCAATCATTCCACTTCAGTTCGTTTTAATGAAAGTATTCTTTCTTTCTCTTGTTTGATGATAAAAACAAGACCTCATTAATAACTCGAAGAAAATTTTTTGGTGAAATTAATGATTTCAAAAAAGCTCTAATCTTTGAAAAATCCCATTAAGACGAGTGATGCTGCCCTCCGCAACATCCAAATTCCCTTACACGTAAGATTGATATCCCAATTTCATCATCTAAACAAGTATTACTACATCACACCATACATTTGTGATGGCATCTCGGAGTGTGATCAAGATCAAGGATCAAAAACTCATCTACATTTATCTTACCTAAATCAAAGACTGGTAAAATAAGAATCAAAACTCAACAAAACTCTTTTCCCATACAAAAATATAAAAATAAAGAAAGATAACCATCATGAAATCAGTAAAAGAGTGGATAATCATTCTTTATAAGGAAGAATAATGCAATAATATCTCCTAGCTTGACGTCATTTACCAACTTTTTTCAAAGACCTGAGAAACGATCTTATTTGATATGAACTCATCCTAAGCCTTGCGTTAAACTTCCTGTTATTCCCATACTTGATTGTTACGATAAGCGCAAATGTCATATCAAATGACATAGCATTCTGTGTTAAAGCTTATAAAATAATACTCTGTAGGAGACTGCAAAACTGAATGAAATGGTTTTATTCATAACATGAGGAAGAAATGATATGGATGTTTTTTTAAAAAAATGAAACAACATTATTTATATCTGGAAAAAAATGTGGAAATCAATATGTACGAAATTCAGGAAATCCAGTAAGAGACAGGAGAATGAGAGAATAATTCCAAATTAGTCACATAAGTAGCAATTATGCCTCGCCAGCTAAGCCTCACCGCTTCTGTCATTCCACATCTTTTCATTAACAATTAGATATCGCCCACGATAAAATATTATTTACAACCGGCTGCCAGTAAACATTCCGAGATTGATTTTTCCTGATGCAGCGCTTTTCATTAAAAGTACTTTTTATCTACCTCACACATAGACGGTGAGGAAGTTCTACCTGATATTCGCCTCTGCTGACATTCCATTTTCAGTTCATGATGATGAAAGCATTTCTTAGAACCATTTCTATATGCCATTAAGTGATGTTGTCTGTTTATCAAAGAAGATATACGATGGTGATTCATTGCGTGGGTAATTGATCGCCGATCACTTTTCTACATTGTATATGTCTACATTTAACGGTTTTCCAGTACGGTATGTTAGCTGTGGCGTTGACTGTGGCGAATGAGTAATAAATCAGATGGAATCTAAACTTATTTATATTTTCTTTGAATAAAGAAACTGTAATCTAAAGAGAATTAGTACATATTGCTCCCATTAGGATAAATTCCATTTTAAAGCACTTAGTAGATGAAATTAGTTGCGATCATGACAGATGACAATAAAAGTTTTTTGGATAAGGACACACATCGTTCTCTTTAAAAGTAGCAGGCAATAGCTATCAATTAGATTAATCCCCCACAGATATCTGGCATATCCGTGGAGCAATGATTCCTGTCAGTTAAAAATCAAAGTTAAATAAAGAAAGAATAATGCAATCAGAACAATGCCGAAGACAAAATGACTTATTGTTCCAATGAAATTATGTCAAGACGCCTTCCCTTTAACCAGAAGTGTTGAAAATTAGCACTTTATATTTTATTTTAATCCCAGTTTAAATCACTTCATTCATGCATGAAACATAAACAATAATTTTGAATGAACAGAAGAAAAATCCTCATCAATTTGGAATATTGCTATGCTGCTAAGATCACCATGACTATGCGAGCAGAAAATAATTGAGTGCTTAAGGTTAGTGGACGAATATTCGGGTAATAAAATTTAACCGCAATAACTTGACAACTTATACCATCACTACTTCTGGAAAGAAAAAAGCATTGCACCGAAAGTTTGAAAGTTTTGATAACTGTGGTGAATTGAAAATGACTCCAAATTTACTGTGATTGAAAACTTCTGGAAATCAAAACATTGTCAAACAGAACAAAACAACCCAAACACCGAGTAATGATGCTACCTTGGAAACTTTCTTCTTTCCTTTTGGAATGGAAAAGGTTTCTCCTTTTTCTTTTCAAAATCGAGATTGATAAAACCTACATTCCACTTTCAGGAAATTCTTTGGTGGCACACCAAGCACTATTTTACCTATCCGTGGCCAGCAAAACTGGCATCAAAGCAAAATAATTATAGTACTACGGCCCGATAAATGACATTCAGTTACTAGTAGTCATTCTTTTACTATGCTGCTAAGAAATTTAAAAGTTCAAAAAACTATGGGACAAAAATACGTTGATCATATCGACAAATATTATTATAAATTGACTGCAGCTTGCCCGAATTAAGCTAATAACTTAAATAATGCGCCAGGAGTTAAAGATCCAAATTCATTGAATATTCAAAAAATTGATGTCATAACAACTTACAGAAATATAATATTCTAGATCCTAAGTAGCTCCTTGTTTTTTCTTAAAGATTCAGATCCTAGCAAACGATAAAACGAAGCAGTCCTATTAAATGCAGAGTATACAGTTTTGTGAAATGACAATTACATCCATGAAAAAGAATCATAACAACTGAAATATATAATAAAAGTTTCATATTACTGGAATGAGCAATAACAATTTTCCACAATATCAGCACGTAGATAAAATACAATAAATCTTTGAAACAAGCTTTAAAACAAAAAAATATGAAATTGAAAAATCCTTAACGGAAAGCACTTTCACTAAGGTTTATTTATGCATATCTTTATTTCTAACTTCTATCTTTATTTCCTAACTTATCATGAAAAATAAATTGGAAGAATGATGACACCAAAATGAAAAACGTAAAAAAAAACTAAAGAATCAAGGCTTTAAAGCTTACAAAATGGAGTTATATCTCAAACACTATTTTTTGTTTGCACGATTCCCCAACAAACCGGAAAGGAAATCCCACACGCGAGATCTACTAGTAGTTGGTGTTGCACATTCTTCAGTATTGGTGTTTGCAACATCTTGTTCTGATTTTTCAATATTTCTGGTGGAAAAGTTACAAGCGTGATCTGAAAAAATTTGCTTTATGTTCAACAAAGATGTTTTTAGTAAAGAGCCTTTACATCAAGTCTCATTTAAAGGAAATCATGTTCCAATTACCATTGCTTTTCTTGTTGATAAAAAGGTCGTGAAACCCTTCATTTTTGTACATAAAACAAAAACCGACAAATAAATCTATGTCCACAAACCTGTGCTTATTTCGCTTTCCGTAGAAACTTTAAATTTCCTTTGCAATGGTTCTAGAGATGAAGAGGATAAACGACGTCGGCCGAGTGGACGCCGTCCGGCAAGAATAAGATCTCGTGCAAAAGGATCATGCTCGAACAATTGATTCGTAAATCGTAGGGCCTCTAACATCAACGAAGGAGACAAGGCCGAAGCGCTACCTTTAATATAATTTTCATTTATAAAAGTCTAAAAGCAACAAAAAACTTTCATAAACTGCGCATACCATATATAAAAAAATGAAAAATATTCTAGCACTCAAGAATTACGAACTAATCTTGCATATTCCTTACATTATTATTTTAAGTAAATGTTTCGATGTTTTATCAATGAACTAAATTGTCATAAACCAATCCATATCTATTTTGAAAATTTCGAAAATTTACCACTAAAACGTTGCGAAGCATCAGACTTTTGAAAATCATGACAATGGTTGGTCGAAGAAAGCTGATTATTATTGATACAATCCCCAGCAATGTTGTTATTACCACCGATATTTGGCACACCATCTTCTTTCACAGATTTTAAATGCAATGTCTGTTTCCTTCGGCATGCTCTAAGCACAGTTCTTTGCCCTAAAAAAAGTTTTCTCATAGAGCTAGACAAATAATTAATATTTCCTCGACTGACTGTACATCGCAAAAAAAATTTAAAAACAATTTGATAAGCTAGCAGGAAATCCTGATTCATATGAGTCCTGGAAGAAAGAAATTGTAAAAGCAAAATCTTGGCAATTTGAAATTGAACTAGCAATGAATTTCAATGTGTTTTCGCTACTTTCTGTAATTTTAATCTCAAGAAATCTATTTCAAAGATTACTTATTGGTTTTGAACAAGGATTTGATGCGAGAGAAGTAAATAGAGGTTTTTTGCTTGAGAAAGACATACTGCAATGCTCCTGAAAAAATCATCGCCTTTTGTTCAAAATAATTTATAAATAATATTCAGAAATTTGAGGAGTTCATTTTATTCATTTTTATCTTTCCTGAAATCACAACATTTCATTTCCTCATTATTTATTGTACTACATGTGTGACTGAGTGAAAAATCTGTTCATAAATGAAAAATAAACCAAATCTGAATAACAATGTCCTAAAAATTACTTACCATGTTACTCGTGTTTGAGCTACAAGGACATTTTGGATCTGATGCACTCAATGCAGTGAGAACGTCATACTAAAAATATTTCTTGATATTGAGGTGACAATGAAACTTTGATATCCTCTCCTTATTTTGACATGACAAAAAATCACTGCTGTCAGCCAAAACAAATCTCTTGGAATCAGTTTTAAATCTAGCTAAGCACATATATTAAACTATAAAGACAAAGCTGAAAACTAATCTATTTCTCTCCCTCTTTAGCATACATACTTTCCTCTCTCTTGATAGGCATAACTGCATTAATTGAAGCGAAAAAAACACTACTTTCTTCATATGAATCATTTGTTTAAGTAGTGAACTTCAATCCGTTGTTTTTTCCTTATCCTCATTTAAAACATTTTAAGAAATTATTACCTTCAAATGCACCACGTTGGTACTCGTTTTCGAATTTGTTCCACAAATTCCTTCTGCTTCTACAATATCATTTCCGTTACTACAAACATTATCATTACTTGCACTGCCAACTGTCTCTTCCCGCGCTACATCTTCATCACAAGGATACAGAATACCTTCACTGCAAAGGATAAGATCTTCTAGTAAAAGTGATAATGAAGGCACTTCAGAATTTAGCTTATACATCGATCCCGTAGGATATATGTTACCATCTATGTTATTCATGAACGATGCAGCAGAAAAGCTACTGGTATATAAAATCCTACCTTCCATTTTACTATTACCATTTTTCTCTGCAGATGCGAGCTTCGTTTATGTTAGAAATTTGCTTTCACCGACAAGAGTCTAACATTTTTATCCTACTATCACCCTTAAGTTTCAGTACCATATTTTCTCTAAAACTACAAAAATTTTAATCACATTGAAGGGCATAAATTCACTTACTTTACGAGGCTCTCGTATAATTCATCCATTCCTTCCAATATTACCCCAGTAACACATCCAGTTGGTAATACTTTAATTTTATTATTAGCGCCAAATAATTCAGTTAAACGACGTATGGCTGAGACACGATCTAGTGAAGTCAGTGGCATTACTGGCATTTCTGAGAACTGCACGAGAGTAAGCGGACGTCTAATATCACGCGTATATCCAGGTCCATTGTAAGAAATTTCTAGAACAGTTTCAATCAGCCTCACATTAAAAACTTATTCATCTTCGTCTCCCACTTTCTTAAGAAATAAAATTATAGAATTTAAAATTCACAAAGTTTCCAATTCATCACCGCATAATCGTCAGAGGAAATTACCAATTTTTTCGAAAGCTGAATTTTCCACATCTTAACCCCTATTACTAATGAATTCACTCCAACAATTATTTTAATATCTTCATTATTGCGAGAAATTACACGTTGTTTTTATGGAAGTGATAGAACTGTTGCTAACCTGTAGTAAAATTGGGATCTACGATGCCTGAATAATATAAATCGACATCCAGTGTTCGCAACTGTTTACAATATTTCGGTCCTAGCACAACCGTTGAATTTCCGAAATCTGTAAGTGCTTTATCCAAACACAAATTAATATCGTCAGCTAGAACCGATGCATTGTTAACCTCCATATTCTTCTTATCAAAAAATACCTGAAAGAGTATAACAAATGTCATGGAAAAAGCTTGGCTGGCGTAAGTCAATGATAATAAATGGAAGTCTATTGAACTCAAACTGCATCCACTATTTGGACAAATTTTTTTACTACTTTGCAATTATTTCGTTTTTGGCCTACAATTATCGTTCTATTCCTTAGCAACAAATCTTAATGGCAGCCAGTTCCACACAAAATTTCTGACATGAGAATATGAACTAACTGATATAATTGATATATTATCAGCACGCGATGCGCCCCAACCTTCCAATGCATGACGCAGTATCCAACGTGAATGATTCGGCAGCCTACCGTGCTAAAATGATACAATGGAATAATGGAATAGTAGTGTAATGCATAACAATGTAATGTAGAATTTCTTAAAGATGCCCATATACGCAAAATTTTCCAAAGGAAACTGCTTTGAGATTAATGTTAGTTTCGTTTCGAGCCCCTTCCCTCTCTATAATCCAGCCCATAATTCTAGCCTTACTAGATACTACCATTGTAATTACAGCTGATGTTGAAAATTAGAAATTTACTTTATCACGTGACAATTTCTCATAATGCATCACAATATCGACAATTTGTTGCGGTTTCAAAACATTAGTTAGTCCATCTGAGCCGAGCACCAAACATAAATTATTATCATTTAGATCATATACTGTGACATCCGGTTCAGGACTCACAATAAATTGTTTCGTTTCTCGATTATATGACCATAAATCACCTATAAAATTCAAAACAACTGGAGGTTCAAAATTTCGGAATTTCATCTAAAGTTCTGAAAGATGTTATTTTTAAACTTCATAATTTAAAATAATATCCACAACTTTCTACATTTGAAATAAATGAACCCCAAAATCTAAGAAAAAATTCAACATTTTTTAATTTTCACTAACCTAAAGCACGGGCAACAGCAAGAAAAGCGATACTTTCGGTTGGTGTAGACCTGCGTACAGGCCCAACATGACCCCGAACAGGTCTTGTCCAAACAACACGTGTGACACCTGACTTCTTCATCACCATTCCACCAGCACTGTTTATCCGTTGTACTTCAAGAGAATTGTCGGGCTTATGATCAATTGTCAAACTGCTAGCCTTTATCTCACCATCTAAAGATGCCTTTTGATTCAGAAATATTTTTGAACTACTAAAGTTCAAGAAAAGAGTATTTTTGGTACACTGAATTTGAAAAACAATAGAATTTTCCAAAAGTCGTAGACAGCAATTCGTAAATAAAAAGGTCAAGAAAAAACTTTAACGAACTATTCATTTCCCCTAGAATTACAGCGGAATCGCCGACATGCCCAGTGAATATCTTTCCACGTCGAATAAAAGTACAACTAGCAGTGGTACCTGCTGTACTGGTATAACCCGAGGAAGTGAGAGGCCAATCGTCTGTAAAATACTCTTGATACCAATGAAATATTTTAAAATTTCAAGAAGTGGCAAATGCCAAATTCACAGATGTTCGGAAGATTCACATAAAAGGATGTGGAATATAGTTTCATATACCAACCGACAACTTTCCACATCGCGAGATGCGTCTCCACGAAACCTTTTTTTATGGCATCTAGCATTTGTTCATCACTACCGTCGAAGCCATACTGCGACTGAATATTCTTGAGAAGATGTTTTCGGACATAGTCACTAGCTTCTGAACCACCATGACCATCGTAAACGGCAAGGTAAAGATAATCAACAGTGCCATCTGGAAACCGAACACATTCGATGTGTACTCGATCCTCCATATATCTTCTGCCACCCTAAAAACTTTTAGCTGCAGCTGAAATTCCACAGACATACAAAGAAATAGTAATGATAATATACCATTAGAGCAATATGAACAATGGAGACATTAATAATAACGAGAGCAATCAAAAGATGAAGTAGAGGTCATAGCATCTTTTAGTTATTAGATTATAGCCTATTCTGAAGAAACGTAATGCAATAGTTGAGCAAAAAATGGGAAAGAAGGAAAAATATATAGAAGTCGATATCATATGAGTCTCTTAAAAGAAATTCAAGATCCTCACTGGCAAATTGTTTAGTTTTACTTCCTAATTTGGCTGTCGGCAACTTGAACTTAACTTTAATTGGTCAATTACTGCTAATATTTTATTAGCAATCACCTATTAAAATCACAATTAAAATCGCAATTGTATTCATTTTGGTACTTATTTCATCTCTACTCCATCATTATAATATCAAAAACAGTAATGGCAATAGAGGTAGCAGAAACCATCAAACAAACCTGGCTGGCAGCAACACTAATCCGCGCATGCTGTCCACAAAGCACCGTATTTGAGAAGGATGATGCAGTCATTGGCATCACTGTCCTTCAATTCCACTACTGAAGAAATTACTTCAATTTATACACTTCCAAAAATTATGAATTTACATTAATTAATGCTCCATGCATTTAATCGAAATCGAAATTCAGAAAATTAAATGAAAGATTAAATTATTCAATTTTACCATTCCTAAAACTCGTAATAATTAGTTTAGATTTAATAATTCTCTTAACAATTTAGTTGGAAGAAAGAGAGATAACAGAGAGATTGCCTCTCTTACTAAATTTTCAATAAATTACAACACTAACACGTTAAACTCCAAATTATCGATTCCACTCATTTCCCTTTAATAAATTGTAATGAAATAAATGGAAAGTGAACTTCATAAATCTGTACAACACATTTCCACAACAATCCATTTCCATTGAGAGAATGTAATAGTGATGAAGTTTAGACGATCAGATAGTTCACGATAATATTAACATGGCAAAAATAATTCATTAAATTTTTAAAGTTAAATTTAATTAATAAATTCTGTATACCATAATGTTGAATTAAAATAGCAATTAAGCAGGTAAATTGTTAATAATTCATTTTCATTTATTTTTGATAGAATTAAAAATTTCAATGAAACAGCATGGCAAAATACAACATTACGAAAATAGCCTGTAGCGAAGAGGAAAACGCAAAGAGGTAGAGAAAGATGGGAGTAAAGAGAATCTATCACTGAAATCTCTCTTGTTCTCTCGACAGGCATAAGCATTGTCTTGCTACTCTGCCACTCTAACTCCGAGAATATTAAAAAAAATGTGAATTCTCTACCGTTTTGCTCTCTCTTCTTTTCTCTCTTTATCTTTCTCTACACAAATTTATTATCTCTATGTTTACTTCTCCTAGAACAAGTGTTTTATGCTCACCGGGTTGTTATTGAGGTCTCCCAGTGGATATTTGGAGAACTGAAAAAAAGAAAGTTTTATTTCTATCTCCTTCCTTTTTACAGAAAATGACAAATCGTGAAGCTGGAATTTCTCAATATTTCAATTCTTCAGTAATCATGAATCTTCTGTATTTCTTTCCCATATTTCTTTCCGTCAATTCTTCAGTATTTCTTTCGTGAATATTTTAGATTTCTTTTATTTTACAACTGTTGGTAACTGCTACTATAAAATAAATCAATTAACATTTCCTGTAAAAGGAAGAGAGGTAGAAACAAAATTGAAAAGCAATGAATTAATCTCATTCATAGTGTTCGATGTTTGTTTCCTTTCTGGAATGATTTGCAGTGCGCTTGTGCTTCCAAAGGTCGCGTATACTTCATGTACCTTTTGTAGGGCATATATGACTGACGCAAGAGCGTGGGATTCTTGTACGAAGGGGCAACCAAACGCCTGAGGTTTTTTTAAATCATATATACTAAGAATAAACATTTGGATACACATACAGGTGCAATCACTATGCAGTGCAATTAGAGTTAATACATATGGATCGTGCATATATCTTTTAAATTGTTTATATTTTAATCTTTGGAATACCTTAGATTTGTAATTTGGATGCAATTATGGATATCGACGAGTTGCCGGATCTCGTTTTGGAGATAGTCTTCTCATATTTAAATCAATATGGCGATTTGGAAAATGTCCGATTGGTTAGTCGTCGATGGCATCGCGTTGCATATACTATCATTAATATTTTAAAGAAATCTTTTCTCAGATGCAATCAGCTGATTTGGTTAGTTGAAATTTAAATTAAGTATTTTTTGTGTGGATTATTATGGTTCAAAAATAAGAACGTTCAAGCCTTCCAGAAGGCTTCATTTCTTGAACGTTTTTACTTTTGAACATGCTCTTCTTTTTCACAATCCAATAATTTCTGCATCCGGCAAGCGCTTTATAATCATGGTGTTTAGAAGAAATCTCCTAGATGTTGAAATTTATTTGAAAAAATATTCGAAATAGTGTCTTATTTCCAGGGAGCTGCATGCACTAGAAAAGGAAGAGGATGGTGCAATCGCAAAGCGTTGTTCACATTCAGGTTGTTATCATGATGGCACCAAAAAAGTATATATATTTGGTGGATGCACCGATAATTATACTGCCTTCAACGATCTTTGGAGTTTTGATCTGGTATATTTCTACTATCTTCATGAATTTGCTTGTTGAATTTTCAGGGAAAGTTATGTGTAGCTTTATTTACTTTATTAATTTAAGGTCGATGCACTTCCATGGAAATTAGATGAATGGTCTTATATTTTCTAGAAAATTAAGATTTGTAATTTCAGAGGTCCCGCAGTTGGTGCCGAGAATTTATTAAGTGTTCTCCATTCCCTCGACCGAAGGCAATGTCCATTTTTGTGCCTTACAAGGAGTATTTGATCCTTCATGGTGGATTCGCAAAGTCCTCCCCTAACCCAATCCATCAAGCAGCAAATTTTTTTAGTGAGATGCATTTGTACGATACTACAACGAATGAGTGGATTGAGGTAATCTGAGCCTATTCATGTAGCAGATATTCTTTTGTAAAGTGCTGTTTTCATTGTGTTACATTCATCAGTTTATAGCTTAAGATTTTAATTTCTGCTTCATATTCCATTAAGCTATATCACATCTTCTTTGATACTAAAAGATTTGCTTTAACACGCGGGTAAGATATTTAGCAGAAAATGAACCTTAAAAAATAGAGTAGTCAAGAAAAATTTTTAGCAAGATTACCTCCGTTGTTTCTAACTAGACATCTCAAGCAATTTCTATTTGCATGACGATTAAGGAACAACATTTGAGCATTTAAGATTTTTTTAATTTTTCTCATACGCATTATTTTTGATATTTCCCTAATATTTTATTCCAGGTCGAGACGGAACCTCCACCACCTGTGATTGCAAGTCACTGTGCATGTGTGGTAGATGATTCACTGATCATTTTTGGTGGTTCTCAGAATAGCCGTACTACAAATGCTGTCTATGTTTTGGATATTACCAGTAAAATTTGGCACGTACCATCATTTGTTGAGTAAGTTTGCTATGTATCGATTTTCTATTTGCTGGCGATTAAAAGCTGCTCGAATACCAGATTCTTGTTTATTTACTATCACATTTTAAAGGCTTTAGTAAGCTCATTTTTGTAGCATATTTCATTGCTTTGTTTTTAGTTAGTCTGGTTAAAAATTTAATATATCATACATCATTTTTGACAGGAATCACAAAGACCGAAGTTATGGAAAATTAGACGCGTTGTCAAGTGAACCATTCTTGTTGAAAAGTCCACGGCCGAACCCCCGTTATGGTAGCTCATGTGTGGTAATTGACAAATCGCACCTGCTGGTGGTAGGTGGTTGTGGTGGTCCAAATTGTATTTATAATGATGCTTGGCTCCTTACGTTCGACTTGACGCTGCAAAA
>CAKAEH010001554.1:0-47709 GCA_916381525.1 Cercopithifilaria johnstoni
TAGACCAACGATGTAATATTATTAAAAATCAGTTCTTTGACGTCTCATCTTTTTTCGTAGAAACCTTCAAAATAACATTTATAATTATTATTAGTCTTTATAATGAGATCTTATAATGATTTAGCCCAGGTGTTTTAGAGCGGTCCAGATCCATTTTTCAAGCCAATGTAACAAACTTTTCGGTCAACTGTATCTTTACTCCCAGCTTGTATGTTCAATTATAGGATGCTCAACGTTCGTTTATTTAAAGATTGCAACTGATTGGTCATCCTTAACAAATTTAAATGAAATTTTGAATGTTGTATCATTATCCCTCCTAAATTTTTGCAAAATGAAGGTCATTTTACAGTTTTAACCTAGTATTGACTTTTTCTTTTTCTTTAAATCTTGTAATTCTTCTTGCAATTTTTAATTCAAATTAAGGATGATCATTTCATCTCATTCATTTCATGTGTTCTGATTTGCAATGTAGTGCTCTATTGATTATTTATGGTTAACTGACATGACAATGTTCTTTCCATCCTCTCAAGCAATCTAAAACCCTAAAAGTTTATCATTCTGAGTCCTATGCTTAAGTAATGGTTTTGTGAAATACTTACCAAATATTACGTCAATGTGGCGTTGACTTTTTCTCGATTAAATTCCGTAATGAATTGTTCTTACAGCTTTCAAAAAAAAAAAAGAATGTAGTACATAAATATCACAAATACACCACAATTAAAATATCTCGGGAACTACTAAGAAATTAATTGATTGCTACATCGTAATGTTTGGTAAATCTCAGTATGCAATAGTCTTGTTACTGCAACTATAGAAAGAGAGTAAAAAATCCCTCAGAATGATGCAAGTGGTTCTTTTGGCGTAGCTGTTCAGGAATTTTTTTTTCCATTAAGAATTGCATGGTGACCCTATCAGAGAAGCATATGCTCCGTATTCTACAGCGCATTAGTAAGACAGGTCGGTAGGGCATGTGTTTTTTTTATCTTCATGTATACTTTATAAATTTTGTGGTTTGATTTTAGTCTTATAATTATTTAATTTTCACTATTATACTTTTTCCTATTTATTTATAGATGATTCAACGACAACAAAATTATGATATTTCCTGTGGAAGAGAGACCAAATTAATTTGAAGCTATTTTATTCCAATACTTGTCATTAAATCTTCTTTTAACGGGCATACGCAGAAATATGATATAAAACTATCAAGCTTTATCTCAATAATATAATAAAGAAGATATTTTGCATAAATGTAATGAATGTTTCATTTAATATCTAGTCATTTCGTATTATATGAATGCATATGATAAAGAAGATATTTTGCATAAATGTAATTAATAATATCTAGTAATACATTTCAAGTTATATGAATGCATATATATTTCATCAAATCATTTGAAAAAGGAAAAATAGAAAATGTTATGTTTGTTTTATGTGAGCAAATAGTAAAATGAATTAAAAGTAAGTTGTCTGTGTAGAGTGGATAAATAATGATGGTGGAAACGGATGTAACAATGCGTGGGAGTGTTGCTTATTATTTGATAGGGTAAGTTGCCATATATCATCATGTGATGATATATGGCAACTTACCTGTATTACTGGTGAATTAATTAGAATTTGAGCGAAATATTTTTAAACTTAATTTTTGATTTATGCAAAATTATCTCTCTATTTGCAGTATTTCATCGTTATTATTAAGAATCAGGTTAATTTTATTATCAAATTCTTCCCTTCTATGCGTGAACAACTTAAAAGATAGAATTAATTCGATATATTTTATTCGAAAGAGTAGTTTCGTATTTAGATATAACTTGAACTTTTTGGATCTTTTTTTATTTTGCTTTTGTTTTGAGATGGGATATAACTGTTCAGTGTTATTATCAATTGGTGATATTGAGATTTTCAGCTTTCAGTAAATTGAAACATTTTTTATTTGCAGTGAATACTACTATTGGATGCCGCTGAAGTTATTGTCAAGCAGATATGCTTATGCACTGTATTTCCGTAAATTGTGAAACTTTTACTTTATTCATACTTTCTGTTTTCTACGTCAAATCAACGTATGAGCAATACATCATTGAAGTAGTATGTTTCACAAAAACGAAATTTTATTAAAAGTAAATTCAGGGTTCACTCAAACTGAATTAGATAGCTTGTTGCTATGTTAGGAATACGAAAGCCTTCAAATATTGTTGACTAGAGAAGAAAGAATTTCTTTTGCCAAGAAAGTTGGTATGAAACTAATATGTGATTGAGTTAAACTATTCGAGACGTTGGAATTTTTGAAAAAAGTTAAAGGATTAGAAAGAAAATTTTAGATGAATATCTTTACAGGGTTTCTTTTAAAAGAGGACGTATAAATCACACGATTATTGAATGTCAGACTTTATAAATCTGAAATTCGGAGTGTTAGGATGATTGCTTCAGTAATTTGGAAAGCTGTTTAACTACTGATTCGTATATGATCTGGTTTCATAGCTTCAAAATGTTGAACTTTTAATTTCTCTTTAGAATTTAATGAAAAAAAATTGCAGTGGGAGCCAAAATCAAGTGGGTTTCAAGCCGTATTACAGTGCGATGCAACAGGTGCCGATTTCGGCAGTGAAATTCCAATGTTGAGTTTCAATGCTAATGAAACTGGTTGTGCATATTTTACAGCGCCTGAAGATTCATGTCAGGATACTTTTGTAAGTGTATTTTATTCAAAATATCATTTTCCGAAAAAAATTTGTCGTCGATTTTTCCATATCATATGCTAAATCCATAACAAAAATGTACGCGTTAGTATTAAGTGCTTTTTTCTTGCTTCGGCCAGATAGATTTAATATACCATGTTAGGCCAATTTCAGAATTAGGTTTTTAATTGCCGTTAAATGACTGCTGTTCGTTAGGTTAGGTTTTTCACAAGACACTTTGTAAATCCGCTCCTAGGGTTTTTCTCAGAGAGGCGGTCGTCCCGCCTACTCCCAGAAGATTGGAAATATCGTGGTGTCTTGAGATTGGACAAATATGCAGTCGTAATCCAGATGCTGGGATATGGCTATAACAAAACTTCCTGCTTGCAAGTGATAAATATTGGAAAGAGAAGCATTTACAGAATAATCGAACTGGGTGTATCAATTATTACGCAGTGGTACCTCGTGGTAACTGTAGCTTCTCCGAAAAAGTAAGTACTGTGTTATTATTGTTATACGAATTTATATTTCTAGCTGTTCTTAGTTATTATGTATGCATTAGCAACCAAAAGGATGAAGTGTTCAATTAATCGTACGCAAATTTAGTAACAGTTAAGTGCCCCCCACTGTTCTGTCTTTTCTGTAGTCTGTGTCATGGTAAGGTTATGAATCCTATGTAATTGTTAGCTATTTTGAATTTTTTTTGTGGTATTTGGCAAATAAATAAACAGTATTATTTTGATACATAATTTAGGCGTACCATGCACAACGGGGATATCCAGATCCGTACAGTGCGCTGATTATATTCAACGATGATGGCCATTCACCGGTACCAATGGCTGGCAGCAAGTATGCAGATCTAGTTGTGATTCCAGTCGTAATGGTAAGCTATGCATGCATGACAAATATAATGGATCGTTTTTCGGCTGAGAAAGGGTTAGTTTAAAGGAATATTTTTCTCTCATTTCCATTAACTTTTCATCCTTCTTCATGTTCTGTTTATTTTTATTTTTTTAAAAAAAAATAAAAAAACGTTTTCATTCTTTTCATCTTTCATCAGCTACACCTTCTATCTTTCGATGAAGAAGGAGCATTTGCAATGCTGATCCTTATTTCCCATTTTTCTAAACTCGGTAGATATTATGAGCGTTGAAGAATCTCTGCATGAGAATTTATTTACTATTACTTTTTTTGCATGCTAAGTCTTTTTTTCTTATTTATGATTATTATTTCTACCTTAAAAATACATCTGCATTGATTAAATCATATTTCTGTTTTTATTCTACAATTTCCAGATATGTAGTGGCGATACGCGCTATTCCTGGGTATTACGATCTTGTCAAGTACCTTATCCCTTTAATCGCCGTCGTGGCATTTTGTTTTGTTATTCTTTGTATATCATTGGTAAGTAGTAGCCCAAATGAATTATTTTGGATTATCCTTCCTGATAAAAATTTTATTATTTTGCTCGAATATTGTGTTAAGTGTATTAGCTTTTGTAAGTTACTGATTCGGAAACTCCTCACTTACCAAAGAAAGAGACAGCGGTTGTTTCTGACACAGAAATTTCTGAATAATAAACTCATTAGTCGCGTGAAAATTTCATTCATTATTTATTATTTCATTATTTAAACATTCATTATTTGTTATAGGCAGTACGAGTATGTCGCGAACGCCGACATTTAGCAAAGAAGAGATTATCGAAGCGTAATCTGAAAAAATTGCCGGTCAAAAAGTTTAAAAAAGGTTTGTAGACTTTCCAATAGTGAATTAAAAAGTACTTATTAAATTATATTGTTCATAAATACTTGGTAGATTCTCAAAATTCTTTCTGTACCTTCATTGCTAATTGGTCCTTTTCCGCATAGTGAAGCTACTGGTTAATCTTTTTAGTTTTTCAGTCTTTATGGTCTTGGCTGGCTAGCAAAATTAGTTTCTCCTCTACTCCTCTGGAGTCCCTAAGAATCGCTGTCTCCTTTCATCTCTCTTAATCATTCACTTATTTGCTTGTTATAAATTCACCATCAGTCAGTTCAACAAATGCATTGCAGTCCATAAACCTCATGTGGCGATCCTCCCCTGAATCTGTCAATTATGTCGAGCGTTGTCTTGAATAATGTATTGAATGTCCTTTACCTTTCATTTGGGGTATATTTAGTCACGGCGTCGTGATTTCACTTGACGGACTTTGGATCTAAAAGTTTATTAGTCCAAGTTTTTTCAGGTGATGGAGAAGAATCATGCGCTATATGCATCGATGACTTTGTCGATGGTGAGAAATTGCGTATATTACCGTGTAATCATGGTAAAATTTTCATGTTTTTCAAAGACGGCATTCTTTTGCATATTCAATGCAAATTTTTCTTGTCTACGAGATTTCAGTGCAAAAAATCGATGATTTATATGATTATTAAGATTTAAATAGAAGCATTAGTGATTTATACGCTTTTCAGCTTATCATTGTAAATGCATTGATCCGTGGCTGACAAAGGTTCGAAAAGTTTGTCCCATATGCAAACGAAAAGTTTTATCGTCAGGAGAATCTCATTCATCAGATTCCGATAATGATGAACGCGATTCCACATCAGCGTCTGGTTCTACAACGGTATATCGTGAAAATGCTCCACTACTTCGTAATGCTGAGGCAGTAGGTTTTTGCTATTGCTTTTTGCTTAGTAACCAAAATTCTTATTATCTCGACTATATTGTAATTTTTTAGAACGTAATAGATAATTGCTTTTATTGAGTTTTAAACCTTTTTTTTCGGACTTTTTTTGAAGACAATCTTTACAAATATAACTTTTCTTTTGCAGTTCGCATCTGGAAGTCCTTCAACACCCATCCAGAGAGGACTGCAAAGAAATATGCAAGGTACATGAGAAATTTTTTGTGAAAGAAAAGCTTATGCTTGAACACTTTTTTTGAGACTTTCACTTAACGTGCTACTAGAATATGTTTCCAGGTGGACGTAGGCCACCTTTACGCGTGATTATAACATCCCCTACTGATACTGCTTTGCCAGCATCTGAAACAGATTATCCAACTACCGCTGGTGCGGAAATTCGTGAAAATGGTGGTACTAGTGCAATATCAAGTCGAATTGAAGCAATTTCCGAAACTTTACGCCGAACTTTACGTCCATATTATCAGCAAATTATCAGTAGATCGATACGTGTCCCATGGAGAAATACTACGAGTGAGTCGGTAAGTTTGTATAATAGTACTTGTGGGAGACTGCAGGAAGACATGATATCATGCGATCTTTTTGCAATGCATGCAGTAAACAAGATAAGATGAGGCAACAGTGGGTCCTTATTCTGGAAGTTTTTTCTAAAGTTAGAATGTAAGTTAACTTTTCTAAAAGTATTGATTATTGAAATAATCGATATTTTTGGTAACAAAATTGCAGTCCCATTATTTTGACATTTCTTTATTTCAGGGATGCGAATCTGGGCCGAGCCCACAAAGACCTTTTGTAGTCGACAATAATGCTTTTGAAGAAAGCAATGAAGCACTCAATGTAGATTTTTGTTCAGAAATTTATTTAGAAATCTTTTCTTTTCTTTTTTAAATCAATCGAATACTTTTACTGCTACAATTTAAAGTAAAATTGAATTACAGATAGAAGGTTCTTCTGTTGCTGATCAACGTGACTCTGAAGCTGTAGGTATTTTTCCTTCGGAAGCAGCGCCTAGCAGATTAACTTATGCTGTTCCTGAATTAGAGGCTGAACCATCCAGAGATGATCAACTAAATGTAGATATTTTGTTCTTCAACTGCGTGAAATCTACAATTCCTTCTAAAATCCGAATAGCTTTAACTGTTTTTACCAAACTGTCAGCTCACTGCATATTATCATTGTATAAAAATTCGCTTCCAAAAGGACCAAAATCCAGCTACCCATTTTTATGTCTTGCTTTAACTGAACATAATGTATGAGTGAATCTATCAGTACATGATTTTTTTTTTGCAGTCTTCTACCACTGAAAGAGTTTGTGCTATCGAACCTATTGCAAATATATCAGTAGATACAAGGAATGATGGGTATGGCATTTAAACTTTCTTTGATACTGTTTCATTATAAATTTCTTTGGTAAAAAAAATTTGTCATCTTATCCATTAAAAAAAAGCCTTGTCCATTAAAAACTCGTAAATAAATTTAGATTTCATTTTTGTGCTTACAATTCCATATGCAAGTTTTAGTAATTGGTGCAAAGGATTTAAGGATACTTTTCAGCCTTTCTTTGATCGTTTTGATTTGCTTTTAATTCTGACCGTTTATTGAAAAAAAATCTATTATGTATTAAATTCGTTTATTTTAGTACAACTACAATGTCTACTAATTTATGTTCAACTGTTGATGGTTCGACAGAACATCATTTGAATATTGGGGAGCAAATTTAATGGGCGAATTTTGAGCTCAAAGCAGTGTTCAGCAAAAGCACGATTGAAACTAGTCAGAATGATACTTTTTTTAATGGTTATCATTTCTTTTCTAAATAATGGAGGCGCAGCCAATTAAAGCTCATTTCTGAGGTGTATAGATTCATGAGCCGATTATTGTAGAAACATATTTGCTTGATTCTCAACCAGAAAAGCTGGAGGAAACTTGTCGATCTGTATGTAGTAGCTTACTGAATGTAAAATTTGTGGGCTGTTTGAGTAAATTCCAAATTCTTAACAAATCGATCAAGTAGTAATTGATTATGCTCTAGTTCCGTTTTTGCATCCTTAATTTTCCAAAGCAACGTGCTGAACAAAATTTTCACTTTCCATTTTAACGGTGCAGCAGATACTCCGTACATTTGCAAATCGAAGTTTGATTTGTTTACGATACTTTGATTTCAGGTTTATTGTTAAAAAGTGTTTGAAAGTTTTTGAACTCTGTTTCTCTTTTATTGTTCCTATATTTAATTCTGATCCAGAAACGTTCCATATATTATAGGATAAGCATGAAAAGTGGGTGACATAGAGTTTTAGAAGTTCTGGCAGCGATAGCGTGCGAAGCACACATTTATAATATATAGACTTTATTTACTAACCAAATTTTTTTTATTATCTTATCTTAAAATGTTAGTGCAATGATGAGCACTTAGTTACCGAAAAAGTAATACAGAACGCTTAAAAGAAATTTGGACGCTGAGCTATATAGAAAATGAAAAACATGAACTATCGAGGAAGTGAACTGGGAACATACATCTTAAATAATTTGTATGTGAAATAATAACTGATTGTTTAGCAAGTAGTATAAGTTTATCTGAAAAGTAAGTGAAGCAAGTTGCTAATTATTGAAAGGATAATTGAAACCGGTGTGATTTATAGAATTTAGGATTAAGAGCAACAAATTTTGGACTTTTTAAATATATTTTTGTGTTAGGTTTTATCTTTGTTAGCAGTAGCTTTCAAGATCACAGAAAATCGCGGAAGTTTACGCTAACATCCATATTTAAATTTCGCTCGAAAGCATTTGCTGTAATGTCGGAGCATCAAGTCGAAAGTAACGGCTATCATTTTTCATTCTATAGATAGCTCATTGATTTATATAACTTAAAAATATTCAAAATTTTTTTCTACGTTTTGCATGCAAGGGATTTAGAAACCTTCCGAAAGAAATTCGGTTGGTAATTTATCTTCACTTAAAATTCATTTAAAGTTCAAAAAGAATATATGTATTTTTAAATGAACCTGTAAAATGACACATGGTACAGTTTTCGCTTCATCGTTTATCCTGAAAATTTTTTAAAAGGCTCAAGGATGAGCAACGTAGTTTCATGGCACACTTCACTAGAAACTTTGTTTTCATTTTTCATTAATGCTCAATATTTTGGTGACCTGAATTTCTTCATTGTCTTTCTTTTTTTTTCATTCATTCTTGTGTCATCATTTAGTCTCTCCCATTACTGCTTACTGCGACATATGCACACATACATGATGATAATTTTCCGGTTTTTCTTTTTTACTTTAGAGGTATTTCTTCTTCATTCTCGTTTTAGTTGCATAATTGACAGTTTATTATGGCCTGAATTTTTCTTTTTTTTACGATGTAATAGTTTTGATTTAAATATACTTTTTTTAAATGATGTTTTTCTTAATGTATAGATTTTATTTTTCGCTCCTTTGTGAGTTGTGGTGTTTCTAAAATTAACTATGCTATGCTTGATAGAATCAACAGTAGACGAGGACTTATTGATGAGTCAACTTTTAGCTGCGCAAGCCAACTCTTAGCTGAGGGATTGCAATATGATAACTTTTTTTTAATATGCTTTAGAATATATATATTGTACATGAAATTCGATGATATAATTGTCAGTTGTGATACTGAATTTGCATTGTACCCAAATTTTTCTATATTCATTTGTTTTAAGCTGTTAATATCTGTATAAAATAATTTTGCGATTTCTAGTTATCCTTCCATTTTAATCGACTGACTTGCTTATGATGCTATTAGCCATAAGGAAAATGTATTGAAATGAAACACTTTGTTGTACTAAATTCAGGATAAGCGGTTATATTCGATTTAATCAGTGACTGCCTGTCAACTTTAGGTAACTTAAAGTGGTCATTTTTAATGTATAAAACAATTTCAACTATGTCTAGTAATTTCAGAATCTATTCATGAAGATACTGAAAGTAGCCCAACATAAAAAATTTTTGATTCTCACTGGTTTCAATAATGGAAGACATTTCGAAAATTTTGGAAAGGAAAGTAAGATAGATTTCAATCCATTTATTGATAGAATATTCTTAAAATCAAATTTTCGTCTGAAAATTTCGAGTAAGAGTAATGAGACCACATGTACAATAATATGTTTACAAGAAGCATGATAATGGCGAAATAATGCCATTTATTCGTAAATTTTCCGAATTAACTGCATTTCTATTTTAAGTTCTTCAACTTCTTGGATATTCATAAGCACTAGTATTTTATTTTAAGATCGTTTAGATTTTAAATTGAATAAAATTTAAGATGTATAGCATTTGCAAGAATCTCGTATTACTTGATTGTATTAGCACCAAAAATTAGCTTTCTTGTACGACCTTATCAATAATAATTATGGAAGAAAAAAAAAGACAATTAAGTTAATGATTGGAGTAAATAATAATGCATTTAATACATGAATGAAGATATACAAAAATTGAAACAAAATATTTCAATTAAGCATACTTCTTTCTTCTCTTATGCATACACAATAAATTATCGATTAGATCAAATCAAATTCAAATTAAATTAAAATGCAAGCAAAGAAGAGAAAGATAATACTGTAAAATATACTTCTTGTTTCTTTACACATTTATATATCTGTTTTTTTAGACTTATTCATATCTATCTATGCTTGCTTATATCAGGCCTGAGCTATCTATTATTTATATTAATTTATTCATTTGACAAATGAAAATTATCATTTCATAATCGATTAATACAATAACATATAAGCCAAATGAAATTATTATTTTTTTGTAATTTGTATTTTTTGAAAACTTTATTTATGTTGTATTTAAACTTAACTAAATTCAAATGTAAATATATTATTAAAGCACTATGCTTCATTTGTAACTATAAAATAACGATTTCTTCATAATCGATTACGACAATAAGATAGAAGCCAAATATTAAATAACAATTTCTTCTTCGTGTAAAATAATTATCCAGTGCTAATTCCTTTCTTCATTTCTTTCATTTTTCATCCACAATAAAATTATTTTAAGAAAAATTATTAAACTATATTATTGTAAATGAAATAGCACAATTATACAGAGTAATAATACAAACTAGCATCATTGAATTCAAATTAAATTTTTTTATCGGTTAGCTTCAGCATGATAGTATTTATGCTTGCAATAATTCCTTAATCTGATGAATGCTATGATTGAGGTTCAAAATATATTAATGTTGTAAATCATTCCAAAATCTACTAATCTAGTCTAGTCTAGTCCAGTCTAATTTAATCTCATCATTATAAAATAAATTACTGAATATTCGTTTTTTTTTCATCATTTTTTTTAAGTTGAAAAATTTGTCAAATTACAGATTAAAGTGTTAAAAAGGTGTTGGACTTAATTTAATCAAATAAGAGCATTTATCAGACTAGCACGTATCATTACTTATGTATACATGTATATATACATATATATATTATTTAATTTAAAAATGATAATGAGAAGAAAATTAGAAAATGATAATGAGAAGAAAATTCTATATTAATATATATAATATATGTTATTGAAATTTTCAAAAAAATCTAAGCAAACATAAATAATTTTTTTGCTTAATTAAATTTATTAAAATAATAATTTTATAAAATATCATAAATTAGATTAAATTAAGCTATAAGCATTGAAATCTGACATATGACCTAATCTATCTAATACTATAAACCAGCATTAATGAAGGTTTTCACTAATTCTTAATTATTAATAGTAATAATAATAATAATATTAATAAAAATAATGATAATATATTTTTTTACACCAGAAAATATTCCAGTAATATTTATTAGATATATTTAAGTTAAATATTATCATCGGAGTGATCTCTTTTTCCCTCACTGTCTTATCTGGCTTTTTTCATTTTTTTTTTGTTTTTTTAAATTTTATTTACTTTTTTTTCGTCGAAACATTTTAAAGGATAATAAAATGATAGTCATAAAATGAATTCATCGTAGTAATTGCTTAAATTATTATGATTGATTGATGAATTAATAAATTAACTATTATGATTGATTGATAAATTAATAATATAACCTCTAATATCAATATTTTAGGATAATATTTAAGACCAATTGAGATGTATCGTAATTTGAGAGAAATTTAAAATTAAAAAAAATGAAAATGTTAGGTAAATACGTAAAGTAATGTTATTCAGTTATTCAAATGTATAAAATTTTTGATGAAATTTTATTAATTTTTGTTAAACAATAACCAATCAATAATAGTATTATTTTGTATGAGAGGAGGCTATAAGAAAGAAACTGTAGCAACATAACAAAACCCATAATGTGTGAATTGTTTGCGTAGCATATTAAAAAACAATTCATACAAGTAAGCTTAAATTAAATCAACTTTGAAATATCAGATAAAATGAAGTAGATTGTGATTGTTAAGCAATTTAGGCAGTTGCTATCAACTTATTGCTTAAGTATTAATAAATTTATGAATTATTTGTTTTTAATACTATTGGTCTATTTGTTGCATAATGTTATCAACTTTAAATTTTGTTTTTTTTTGATGACAGATCGATCAATTTTCATTCATACACGTTGATGCTCCAAAGCAGCCTGCTGTTGTGTTACGGCAGCTAATTGTGATTGTGCAGCTGTTAGCTGGGCTGCATAACTGTTGGCTGGTATTAGGCCATATGGCATATATGCATACTGTTCCAGGCCTACTGAACCTGCTGCTGATACTGAAAATTTCGATATGAATGATGAAGTAATGAGAGATAAATAAAGAGATGTAAGTTTCAAATATTGATGAATTTCTTAATTTCTAATTTTTGAAGTTTTTTTAATAATCATTTTCGAATTTTTTTAAGTAATGTCAAGAAATAAAAAACTGAATACAATTTGATATGATTTGAAATGGAAATTAAATATTTTCATTTCTTATCACTGAATGGGCCACTCAATAGATATTGCCATCGAAGCCATTCATACTTCGATATCTTCATTAATTCATTTTATAACTCTTTTAATAAAACCATTGAAAATTTACATGCCTGCTGGATGGAGCGAGAATGGATTTTGAGTAGCAGCGGTTGCAGCACCACCTGCGGCTGCAACTGCTACAAGTGTTGCATAGTCGATATACTGTTGCTGAGTTTGTGAAGTATTCACTTGACCTGCACCAGCTAATGATGTATTTTGCAAACCATTTAGCGTATTCATTAATGGATTACCTGCAGCAGCTGCTGCTGTTGGATAAAGAAGTTGCGGAAGGCTAAAATTTTTTGAGTACTAAAAATATGATGGTATAAGGTGAGATTAAATAAAATAATGTTAAGTTTAAAATTTATATCATAATTTTATCTTTTTTTAACTAAAGCAATTAAAGGATTTAAAGTGGACAAATTGATATGCATTTATATTATTGTTATTATCATACCGAAAATTTCAGTTTTATTCTATGTTTATTTACTCAATTTGCTTACTTCAATTATATTGCTTTAATTAAAAAAAAGGAAAACAAAATGATCAACCTATAATTAATCATTTCAATAAAAATTTTATTTATTTTCAAACATTTTTCTGCACCGCAAAAGAATGAAAATAAATAAACGAACATAAATTCATACCAAAGAATCACACACACACACACACACACACACACACATACACACAAAATTCACGAAAAATACCTTCCATATTTTGATGATATTAATTTAGAGTTCTCAAAAGTTTAATTCAAAATAATACTATATAAATATGAGTAAGAAAAAAAGGGCAAAGAATTACCCGGCAATACGACCGGGAAATAAAGCCTGCAGTTGTGTTTGCAGCGGGATTTGCTGCAATCCGTTAGAAAGCGCTGAAAACAAAAATTTCACAAATTTCATCAAAAATTTCAATGGATTAAGTAAAGAGAAAAAAAACTGGTAGAAGCAATACATCAAGACATCAAAACATGCAACAAACAACACATGAAATATTCGTCGCTTCGATTTCTGTAGTTTCATTTTTGAAAAAAACTTTTATCTCAATTTCAAAATGGAATTAATTTATTATTTGAAATTTCTTCCTTGATAGCAGTACTAAATGAAATATAAATTTGGGTTCAATAGAATTCAACTAATAATTTAAAGAAAGAAATTGGGCAAGATATATTAAGATACAAAAGCATACACCTAAAATTAGGTTATTCAGATACAATGATTTTTTAGTTTCGGAAATTTGTAAGTGACCAAAAATTTTAAAATTGTTAAAATCATTATCAGAATTGAATCAATCTGATAATATTTAGTATTGCTGAATAATAATGTTATTTCGATCAGGATAAGTTGTAAAGTTAGCAACCGATCACTTCAACATTACCTTAGTTATCGGATCAAATAAAATCAAATAACCCACAAAATATCTATTTGCTTAATTTTTTTCACACATTAACAAACTATTCGCCAGCAATATAATTTTAAAAATTTTTATTATTCTCTAAACTATTAATATAAGTAATGATAAAATTTTATTTCAAAAATGATTAACCTGCAAGTTGAACATTACCGCGCGGCTTAGCACCTAAATAAGCCAAATTAACATTTGCTTTACGGCCATCAATAATTGGATTAGGATCTTTACATGCACGTTCTGCTGCAGCTCGATCTTTCATTGTTACCTATAACTTTGAAATTAAATTTTGTAATTTTAACGAAAAAAGAGTATCATTGGCTAATTAAGTAAAACAGTTTAGAGGAAATACGAAAAAGTAAGTTATTAATGTCAATAGTTTTAATTTAAATTTTATATGATAGAAATATAATAATAAATTAAATATAATAATAAACATATAATGATAAAAAATTAAATTGCATATAATAGAAATGTTTTAATAGTTACCAATGCAATATTAATAGCTTTAATTTAAATTTTTATATAATAGAAGTATTAATCGAAAATTAAAAAGAAAACTGTAATACAATAGAGAGGAAATAAAAATTCTTATAAAACTTACGAAACCATATCCACGACTTTTTTGAGTCTGTCGATCAGTTATAACTACGGCTTCTTCAATTTCACCAAATTGCTCAAAATATTCATGTAATGTTTTATCTGATGTATGATATGGTAAACCACCGACAAAAATTTTTGTAAACGTCGTATCACGTATGCCTGAAAAAAGCCTGATGACATAATTATTGCTATATGATATCCCTTAAAAAAAACAAGCCTGAATG
The DNA here is from genome assembly GCA_916381525.1 of Cercopithifilaria johnstoni. Classification (NCBI taxonomy): domain Eukaryota; kingdom Metazoa; phylum Nematoda; class Chromadorea; order Rhabditida; family Onchocercidae; genus Cercopithifilaria; species Cercopithifilaria johnstoni. Next base: position 14,560 of record CAKAEH010001554.1, read on the forward strand.
CCTAAGAAACATGACGTAGTTATTTTATGTGCCTAATAAAATAAAACATCTAAAATGGCTAAAAAAATTTCTTTGATGATGCAATCATTGTTTCATATTACGGATAACTGAAGATGTGAATGACGTGAACTACGTTTTTTATTTTTCTCTGATAAAATATTAGCCAAAAGATTTAGCCAATTTTAGTGTAAAAAATTAAAATAAAAAACAATGATTTAGATTTAGAGATTTGGTTAAATTTCAATATTGTAAAAAGTTAAAAATAACAGATAAAAACAATGATACCTGCAGTAGAAAGTGTATCAGTAGCACTAGCAGTAGCTGCAGCAGCAGATTGAGCTGCTAATGCAGCTGCTGCAGCTTGCACTAACGGATCTGCCATTGTTCCGGTACTTGCCAATTGTCCATAAATGGATGGTATCATTGTGCGATGATGATATCTGATCTAATTAGTAAATTCACCTGATAGGCCTTAAAAAAATTTATCGTGATTTTCCCTTATATATTTGTATGGTAAAATTAATTTCAATATTATTCAAATTTGCGAAACAAACAAATTTTGTAAAATTTCAAAAACAAATTAAGTCACTTTTTACAATCATTTGCAATAATTGAATCATCGAATAATTAAATTTGAATTTATTAAAACAATCACTACTCCACTTTCAATTTCATCTAATTGAATGACAATGCTCAAATCAAATAAAAGTATAGGTAAGTTATATTTTAAAAAAAAAAAGGATAATTAAATTGTAAAAAACGAAACAAACTTGTAAATAGAGTTTTATTGAATGAGAAGTAGAGAAAAGGAAAGAAAAAGGAAGCGAAGTTGTGAACGTTGCAGAAGCACCTGAAATGTTTGTTTATTTTAGGCTTACATTCCAAAATTATAATTATAATTGTAATAGAATCTTAATTAATTATAATTTCGCTTAATTAAATAAAATAAGTAACGAATTTAGATTGAAAATTAAACAAAAAATTTAATTTAAATTAAATGAAAATTTTTAATACATTTAATGATTGATTGCATTTTGCATATTGCAATATGCTGGTTTTTTTTTTGCAAAATTGCTATGAAAATATTTGATAGTAATTAATCAATTGATTTATTAATTAAATTAATAAACAAATGAATTAATAGCAAAACTTACCTTTAGCTAGAGAAAAATATTACAAAAAAACAACACGGCACCGCAAGCGACACACAAACGACACGAAAAAAAGAATAGCACACGAAGAAGAAGACGAAATCACTCCTGAAATTTTTTAAACAAATTTTAAAATTATACTAATATATCTTTCTTTCAAGTTCCGCTTTCTTTCATACATTTTTTAATTAATATATTTTCCTCAATTAATTACACCGATTTAAATAGATAATGCAAAGTAAGAAGAAATGAATATAGCGAAATATCACATCATATGATGATGATGATGGCGATGATGACAGTGTAAAAGTTACAAATTTTGAAATAAAAATTAAAGAATGGATGAAAAAGATGGAAACAGAAAAGTATTAAAAGAAATGAAAAAAAAACCAAAAATTAAATTATTATCGATGGAAAACAAAAATGCTACGAAATTTCATCAATTCCTAAATTACTTCATTTTTTATTTTTAAATTTTCTTACACCTTTTTTAAATAAAAAAAATGTATGCAACGAAATTTTGCATAAATTGTCTTCTTTTTCTAAAATGAAATTCTACCAAATTATCAAATACTGTCAGTAAAGAGCTATTTATAAAATGGAAAAATAAATAAGAGAAAGAGAAAGAGAAAAAAAGAAAATTTAATAGGATAATTAAGTTATAATGTCTTTTCTCTTATCTCTACTGATTTCAACATCTTCTTTTGTTTTCCCTTCATTCCTTTAAAGCAATTGTCAATAAAACGGGAAGCAATATGATTTTGTCAATAAAACGTAATCAGGCGTGATACAAACCAGTTTTCCCCTTCTTTCTTTTCTTCTCTTCTTTTTTTATATTATATTTTATTTACTTATATGTAGATTTTTTTAAGCTTATGAAAAACACAAAGAACAAAAGAAATATGTGTAATAAATTGGAGAAACAAAAAATAGTAATAATAATGAAGAAAAATAGTTATGAAATAATTTTAGAGAGAAGAAGAGGATGAAGAAGAAATGGAAAATTTTAAAAAAGAAAATTTGCCATACAATTGCTAGGCTGAAAAAAGGAATGATAAAAGAGCCTAGTTTTAATAGAGCCAAAAGGATGCATTCTCCTCTCTCTATTTCTGATGTCACTCTTTAAATATTCAATGAATAGCTTTCATTGTTGCCATCATTTATAATATTTTCAACAAAACTGTTCAAAATTCACTTACATATATATACACGCACACACACGCACACATGCACACACACGCTTACACATACGTACACACATACGCACACACACGCACGCTCACACAACATACACATATGTACATACATGCGTGCACGTACACGTATACACACATAAACACATGCACACACACGCAAGACACACGCTAACACGTCACACACAAGCACAGCACACACACATACGTATACATACACAAACACATGCACACGCACACGCACACACATACGTATACGTATACATCCGCATACACACACACACGCACACACATACACACAATGCTCACACACACATATACACATACACACGTGCAAGTACACATATACATACGCACACACACATACACACACGAACACATATACACACGCATGCTCACACACACGCACAACATACACATATGCACACACACGCACACTCGCACATACACACACGCACACACACACATACGCTAACACATCACACACATACACGCACACACATGCACAACACAACACATATACACAAATACCCGTGCACGCAAACAAATACACACACACACACACACACATCCATAATGTGTTGTATAAATTAGATGAGAGATTGAGAAGTATGTGACAGTATTCTATTATTAGTATTTTGATCTATCAGTGTTTTCATAAAGGATTTTCTTTTGTTGTTGCTTTCCTATTTCATTCAATTACCTTTTCTATTTTTCAATAACAATAACGATAATAATAGAAATGAAAGAAAAAAGCTGGTGAAAAGAAGCTAAATTTTTTTGAAATTAAAATTGAAAAATAATTGATGTGAGAAAGGTATGAGAGGAAAGGTTACGAGAGAATAATAAATAGTAAGAAGTGAATAGAAAAGTTATCAAATAGGATAAGAAATATTGAGGATTGAATTGTTAGAAATGATTGTAAGAGGTGATGATGATGGCTAAAAAGGTAAATGAAGAAGATAAGTGGAACAAGAAAGATTAGAGAGAGAGAGGTTAAAGGGTATTGAGAAGAGGAGGAGGAGGAGGAGGAGGAATAGAAGAGAGAAAGCAAAAATTGAGTAGAAGACAAATTGAGTTTGCAATTAATGCTGCAAAAGCATCACAGTCCAGTCCAGTCCGCCTGTTGGATTAATCTATTTGATTTATTCCTTTCTGACCAACCAAATCCCTTTTGTTTCAAACTCTTTTCCAATTTCATTGTTAACTCTTTACTTCTTTCTCTCTCTCTCTCTCTCTCTCTCTCTCTCTCTTGTCAAAGAGATTTTCTTTTTCCTGAAAAATGTTAAATTTCAAAAAAATTTTAATATTTGATTTTTTTTTCAAACGAATTTAAACTAAAATTTCTTAATACTCTAAAATTAATCATTTATCATTATTCATTTCAAAGTATTTATTTTATAGTATTTAATTAAACGTAAAGCCGCTGAAAAAAAGGGGTTCCATTAATATGATGAAATACTGTAAGTATTTGTAGGCGGAAATGATTTGATGCTATTTGGATTGAAATTTTTGTTATTTCAAAATTTCATTCTGAATCATTGTTTTTTAAGGATAAATATGATAGGTAAGAGAAAAAAAGATCGAAGAAATATTTCACTTCAAATTATAAACTCATTAACTTTAGCATTTTTTGAATTGAAAAATGATACAAAATATTGAGCGAAAAATGAAACAGATGAAATTTTGAGCAACTCTTTCATATTAAATGTTTCACATACGCATACATACACATACATACACATACATATATTTCTTTCTGCTAAATGTTTCACATACACACACACACACACATACTAGATACACATCATTCATACTAAATGTTTCACATACACATACGTGAATATATACAAACATACGCGCACATATTTATACACATGTTTCACATAGGTATACACACGCATATACACATATATATATATATATTTCTTTCTGCTAAATGCTTCACATACACACACACACACATACGAGAATATACATAAAATTCATTCATACTAAATGTTTCACATACACACCTAAATACACTTACGTGAACATACACAAACATACGCGCACATATTTATACACATGTTTCACATAGGTATACACACGCATATACACATATATATATATTTCTTTCTGCTAAATGTTTCACATACACACACACACACATACGAGAATATACATAAAATTCATTCATACTAAATGTTTCACATACACACCTAAATACACTTACGTGAACATATACAAACATACGTGCACATATTTATACACATATGCACATACACACATGCATACGCGAATATACATGCCGTATACTTCTTTCATGCTAAATATTTCACATACACACACACACACACACACATATACGGGTATGTACACATACATAGGAATACGCGTACATAGTACACACATATACACATACACACACATACGTGTACATACATATACTTTCATGCTAAATGTTTCACATACACACACACACACACATATGAGAATATACATACACTATTTCTTTCATACTAAATATTTCATACGCAGGCAAATACGAGAATATAATATACGCTAAATGTTTCATATACACACGCGTTTTGTATATATAAACACATACGTGAATATATACATGCACACAGACATAGCGTACGTACTAATGCACGTATGCACATACACACAGGCATACGCGAATATACTTACATATACTTCTTTCATACTAAATGTTTCACATACACACACACATAAGAGAATATACATATACATATACTTCCTTTATATTAAATGTTCCATATACATACATACGTGAATATGTACAGACATACGCGCACATACGTATACATACGTATGCACATACACACACACATATACGCGAATATAATACATTCTTTTATACTAAATGTTTCACATACATACATACATACGTGAATATGTACAAATATACGCACACATACGTACACACACGTATACACACACATACGCGAATATACATACACACACTTCTTTCATACTAAATGTTTCACATACATACACACACATAGGCGAATATACATACACATCTTTCATGTTAAATGTTTCACGTACATATATACACATACGGGAATGTACGCATACAAACATAGACATACGTGCACATACATGTGCACGTACACATATGTACACATATATATGAGAATATATATATACACGATGTACACCCCTATACGTACGCACGTATATACAAACGTATACACACATGCATATGTATATTATATATATACACTCATATACATATGTATACATGCTTTGGTAGATTTTATACGAAACTAAATGCAATTGCTGGTGGCATACACAAATATTTTAAAAGTTAAATTGTCATCTTATAAAACTGGAATTGATTAAAATATAAATTTGTCAACAATAACAGCAATAAATTCATAGATATATAAGATGAGAAGTGAACAGGACAGAGAAAGGTCAGGATAGTAGAAGGGAAAAGGTCAGGATGATAAAAAAGAATGGTAAAGGGAAAAGTTAGAAAGGAATATAAAGGAAAAAAAATATCAGATGGTGACAGCATGTGTTACTCAAACAAACATTTAATATTAAACAAGAGAGAGAGAGAGAGAGAGAGAGAGATGAAAAGAACAAGCACTAACATGCAACCTTCTGTTTCTTTCATCTTTTTATTTCCCAATATTGCAAATGTAATATAATAATGAAATTAATTAGATTTAAATGAATCAAACGAATTAACAATAATTATATGCGATGATGAAAAAGAATTAAATAATTAAAATATAATTCATAAATAACAATTCCTAAATTTTATTTTATTGTATATTTTAATTGTGCTACATTAATTTTAATTAATTTAAATTAGAATTTTCTAACTATTACTTAAATAGTTTTTAAGGAATATTTCAATCATATTAATATTTATTTGCATAAATTAATTTGAAAATAATAATTTATGAATTATTCAAATTTAATTACTAATTAGTTTAAAAAAATAGACTAATTATTATAACTTATTACTATTTTAATTTTATTTTTTGATAAAATTGTTCATATTTTTTCATAAATTGTTGCTAATAATTTTACACATTTATTTTTGTTTAAAAGAAAGAAAGAATTAATTAATTAAAATTTAGTTTATAAATAATATTAATTTCTAAAATTCCATTTTACTTGTTTATTTTTAATTAATTAATTTTTAATTAATTATTTTAATTAAATTAATTAATTATTTTAATTAATTAATTTAATTATTTTAATTTAATTAATTATTTTCTTTTCAATTAATAATTTGTTAAAATTAACCTTCAATAATGTTTTGTTTTTTTAGTAATAAATTTAAAAATAATCATAATTTATTTTAGAAAAATTTCATCAATTCCTAAACTCCATTTTATTGTTTATTTTTAATTATTTAATTTGCTAAAATTAACCTTTAATAATGTTTTGTTTTTTTAGTAATAAATTTTAAGCAAAGTTTAAAAGTTAACTTAAAATTAATAATTTTTAATTTTAATTCAAAAGAAAAATAATATGACAGCTTCAATTTGAAATGGATTATTTACATAAGTTTTTTAAAAATAATAATAATAATAAAAAAGGATGAGGAAATTCACAGGGGAATTTTTCGTTTATTTATTTATCTTTCGCTCTTTCTTTCGTTTTTCCTCTCAAAATAAAATTTTAAAAAGTTATAAAATTATTTTAAGTTTGCAGATATCTCAGAAAATAATATCTTTGCTTTTCCATCCCTTATCTATACGATACCTGTGATAACTATATGATACTTGCCATCATCGAATTTTCATTATTTAAATTATATCACATAATTAAATTAATTAAAATAAATTAAATTAAATGATTAAATCAATTAAATTACACATAATTTTATATTGATAGTATTATTATTTAATTAATAAAACTACTTATTTAATTAATAAAATCACAATACTACTTATTTAATTAATAATACTAATTGTTTAAAATATTTTCAAAATGAAATATTCAGTTAAAAAAGGATGAAATTAAAATATTAAAGTTAGTTCTATTAAAAGTATTCAATTTCACTTTAAACTTTCTAATACATAATAATACCAATCGTTAATTGTAACAGAAGCGAAGGAATAAATTTGAATTATTTGTTATCATATTAAAATGATCCGATATTTTCCATTTGGCTCTTTCAAAGTTCCCCTCAATTTTAATGACAACTTTTATCCTAAATTCGATAAACATACTTACATATATCGAATATATAAATATTTATTCACTTTAGTTATATTGAAATGAATAAGAAAACAAGTAAACATATTCGTAAGTATACGAGAATAATGATTAAAATTATCAAGTGATATGATAAATGATTTATTAATATGATTAATAATTTTTGGTAATTTCGCAATTTAAAATATTATAGTTATAGTAGTACTATTATTATATTATTATGGTTATAATGGTACTATTATTATATTATTATGATTATAGCAGTACTATTATTATATTATTATGATTATAGTAGTACTACTATTATATTATTATGATTACAGTAGTACTTTAAAATATCATGATTATTGTAGTATTTTTGGAAATTTTTAATCATATTATCGTAACTGGAAACTAATCCTATCAAACTGAATGAATAAATATCGGAATTCGGAATTCCATAAACATAAATGTAACAGATTGGAATGAATGATTCAAATTCATCGAATAATAAATAAATATATGTATGCATGAGAAATGCTAACATTTCATAAATTTCAAATTCCTATTTGATAAAATTATTAATTAGCATTGTTTTATTTATAAATGCATACTTCTTTAAATTAAATGAGATAAATTCCATATCATCATTATCACTAACATTATTATCATTTATTATTTAAAACGAGTTAACTGCATCTCTCTATTAAACTTATGTGTAATGATAAGAAGGAGGAAATGAAAAAGGAATAAAATGAACGAATTAGTTATAATTCATCTTTTTAACATGATATTTACGTAATCATCATCATCATCATCATCATCTTTATCATCGTTATTATTATTACTATTATCTTTATGATATAGTTGTAGTATAACCGGTTATTAATAAATTATTCATTTTAAAATTTTATAATACGGCAGCAGCATTTTGATCATTTCAATCAAAAAAGATTTTGCAATTAATTTTATTAATTGGAAATTAAAAATTGTTCATTAATGATTAGCTTTTTATCATCTGCAAATTATCTGTTTAAGAAATAAATATACTATAATAGCAAATAAAATCATGTAAAAAAATTTAGCATAAAGGAAAAAAATAAATTTCTGATAATAATTTACTATCACTAATTAATTAATTATTCTTATCAAATTGTTTTCTTTTTCAAAATCCTATAACGAATTGAATAATTAACAATTTCATAACACAATAAGTTTCATATTTTAATCATCAATAATACTAATACACTAATTAATAATTAAAAAAATAAGAATAAATTTGATTATTTTGATTGAGGAAATGCAGAAAGATTATATGTTGTTGCTGTTGTTGTTGATGTTGTTGATAGATGATAATGATAAAGAAAAATTAGTAGAAATAGTAAAAGAAGAAGAGAATTAATTAATTACAATAAAATATAAAGCAAATTTTCATCGGGAAATTTAATTCCCATTAAAGGTTATTAAACAAACAATACTAATAATACAAATAGCGCTAACGACAACAATAATAATAGCAACAACATCAACAATAAAAGCAATAGTAAATAGCAACAACAACAACAACGACTAATAATAGCAGTAGCATCGAAAACCCTTTCGAATGTTTTGTTTGGTTTGCTGTTGGTTGGTAAGAATGGAAGCAGTTTGACAACTTTTCCATCGTACTATTCAAATAAATCCATTATCTATCTTTACTCACTAACTGCTACCACTTTTCTATCATATTTATATTTATTTCTATCTCTTCTTCAATTGTCTTCCGTTTTTTTACCATTTCAATCAATTAACAATTTAATAGAATAATGAATTATAACTATAATTATTATTATTTCATATTATTATTGTTAATAATTATAAATATTATTATTATTGCTATTATTATTTCATTTCATACCTTAGTCTTTTCAATTTTAAATTATTTATTATTATTAATATTATACGTTATAACTATAATATTATTTCTTATTATAATTTATAACTATAATACTGTAACAATTCAGATCGATGCAAAATATATATATACATATATAATGATAAAGTGGTAAAATTTTAACTCTATCTCAATTACTAATCATCAATTCTCATTTATAATTATCGCTATCTTATAAGTATTTATTTAATTAATTGTTTATAGTTTGTTATCAACTATTACAACAAATATGTTATATTTCCATTTATTTCAATATACCATAAAATAAATAGTTAAGCAAAAAAATTTTTTTCAATCAATCTCTTCTAAAAATTAAATAAATTTTTTCATCTACTTGATAAATAGAGAGTTCAAATTTAAAAATGAAATACAATTTACATTTCTCATCAATAATATTTAGGCCTAATTATTACGAAGTTTAATTTGTGTAGCAAATTTCATTTCTAATAATTTCATTTCTAATAAAAACAAAGAGCTACTTTTTTTAAGGTGTAGAAAGTTTAGCATTATACGATTGAAGATTTTATTATTTAGCATATCAATTCAATTCTCAAAATTACTGCCACCACATTATATTAAGTTTGAATTTGAAATTGAGCTGTTTGATTTAATTGACTTTTCGATAAATTTATAGCATAAAAATAAAACAATAAAGGTAAGTCTATTTTTTAATCGAACTAAAAAGTTTAATCTAATCGAAACCAAAAATTTAATAAAAGTTTATTCTAATTGAAACTAAAAATTTAATCGAACTAAAAGTCCAACATATTATTAACAAAATTAACAACTGATAAGCTTTATCATAAAAAATAATAAATAATTAAATTTATTTCAAAAGTATTGATTAATGGATAGATAGAAAAGGTGAATTTTCAACAACGAAAAATCATTTCTTTGTCGAAAATTTAATTTGCAGCAAATAATTCTGTAAGCTTATCAGTTCTGAAATTTAATTTCAATTTTATAATTAATTGAAGTGTATATGAAAGAAGAATGATAAATTAAGAATGAGCCAAAAATGGGAAAGTTTAAATTTAAGTGGAAAATTAAGACAGAAAGTTTAAACTAAACTAAGCTAACTAATTTAATATAAACAATTTAAATGTTACACTGGCACTAAATAGTGGAATGAAAAGAAATGAGGAAGAGATTATTGATGTAATGAAATTTGAATGGATTATTTGAAATTTAAAAGTTAATAAATGTTTTATATTTTGACTGGGATTAATATTCGAAGATATATTTATCATAATATTATAATAATAATTATTAAGGATAGATACAAGATTCAGACTAGATATATATAATATAATAATAATATTATTATGTATAATAATAGACTATATAATAATATTTATTAGTCCTATGTCTAGTTATTTCTTATATCTTACATCTAGTCTTATAATTAATTATTAATCTTATATCTAGACTTAGATATAAGACTGAACTAGATATATATAATTAAATAATAATATTATGATGTGTAATAATAGACTATATAATAATATATATTAGCCTTATATCTAATTATATCTTATATCTAGTGTTATATCTAGATAAGACTGAACTAGATGTATATAATAATATTATGTATAATAATAGGCTATAATATAATATGATAATAATAATAATAATAATATGTATAAATCATAAAATATCATAAATGAATTGATTTTTTAAAAAGATATATATTTATTATAAATAGAATTACCGATAAATATATCATATAATATTGACTTCTGATAATATTGATAAGAAGAAATGATAATTAAAAATTTGTTGAATAGAAATAAATAGTAAAGTGATGATAGTGTGGAATGAGATATGTAATCATCGTTTTATTACAGCAAAATGGGATAATGGAATATTTTGAAAGTAAGGAAGAAGAATGTAAGAAAGAATTGAGGATGATTAGTTAGCTGCTACTGCTGCTGCTATTGCTATTGCTCTCCTAACGAACAAGATGCATTTCGCTTTCTTGTCAGTCTTCGAATGAGGAATGTTTACAAAACTAGTAAGTAAGATGAGAGGAAGAAGGTGAACGAGAAGGAGGAAGAGGAGAAGATGAAGGATATAGAGGAGGAAAAGGAGGAGGAGGAAGAAATGAAAATTGAGATGAAGGTGTAAATGAAAGAAGAAGTGAAGAATAGGAGAGAGAGAGAGAGAGAGAGAGAAGTTTACTAAATGAACTGAATTTTATTACTTAAATTGAAGAAGGATTTCGATTAACTTCAAAATATACGATCAACAACAGGTTGATATATATCTATTTACCTATGCAATTATTCATACAAATTCATACGGTAATAATGTTAAATAACAACAAATTATGAAATCATATATGTACACCCACGCATTCATCTGTATATATTTTTATAAATTAATATATATATGTATGCATAAAGTTTTAATAATTATAGTTAATTATCTAGAAATGTAAACAAATGTTAGCATATGGAAACTATAAAATATTTCAAATGATAAATTAATATTGGTAAATTAGCAATGAATTATTTGAGTACTAAAATACTGAAACTTCTAAAATTATATTACTTTCTTCTAAAAATATTGCAATAATTATATTTTGAATAAAACAAGAAGACAAAAGAAGACAAATTTGAATTCATTAATTAATAATTAATTAATATAATATTAGTTAATAGCGAAAAAAAAATATTTTGCCAATTTTTCAAGCAACACAAAAATTTATTGTTTTAAAATTATTTAAAAGTTTAATTTTAAATTAGCCCGAAATATTTTTAACAATAATTAATTGTTTGTGAAATTTATAAATTATTCCAAGAAGTAAGTTAATAACTTAAACGAATAAACATTAAATTTATTAAATAAGCAAATTTTTTATTATTCAATTGTTTTAAATGATTAATTGACGGGGAAAGATTTACAATAATTTTCCTATTCATTATCAAATGTTTAATTCAATCATTAATAAATTAATAAATTTAATAAATCCATTGATAACTAATTTATTACACTGTAGTAATGTTAATATAACCAAAAGTGGATTAATTAAACAAATTTGTTCCGTTTAATTAATTTATTGACATCTGAAATATTTGATAATTGATAATTCGATAATTATTTGATGACTGATAAAGTGATGAAAATATTTGATAACTTATTGGCGCCTCAAATACATATAATATATGGTTAAAAATGATACTGATAATATTTCGTCAAAGTTCGAAAGCTTGAAAATTAGCTTCGTCATCTGTTGGATTACTTCTAATTTTTTTAATGTAAACGAATTGAAACGACAAGAATATAGCTTTCCGATCGTAATGTTAACAAAACAATATTGACAGTTGTAGGAATAGAATAGAATATATTATTTAAATAGAATAGGATAAATAGATAAATAGAATAGGAAAGAATAGTTATGTATATATTATAAATTTAGGATAGAATAGATAAAACATAAACAAATCGATGAAAATAATTATACATTGAACAATTTTGTTATAAATTTAAAATTGAATAAAAAAATCGATAGGAATAGTTTGGTATGTGAATTAAGAATTGAATCGATAAAGTTACGATAGATCAATAATAAATAAGTTTAAACTATATAGTCTGTCAATAAATTTTGGATAGAATAGAAAAAGAATAGAATTAGAACGATTAATACGAATAAATTGAAACAATGAATTAAGTTGTTCTGCAAATTACAAATAATATGGAAGAATAATTAATTATTTGATAGGTAGAAATGATTATGATATATATAAAATAAGAATCGAATGAAAATGGTTGAATGAATCGATTGAATGGATCGAAGAAATATTCAAACGGATCGAGGATTAAAATATCAGGCAGAATCACACACATACATACATACATACATACATCGATACACTACAACAGCTGCTATTTAGCTTTTATCATCAATATCAACATCATCGTCATCAACTTACCAGATATACTTCTTCTTCTCTCTTTATCATTTTTCATTTCTTTAGCTACCATTATTCGTACAAACTTTTTATTTTCTAGTTTAAAAAAAAAACGATGAAATGGATTTGTCAATTCTTCAAAGAAAAGAAAATATTTTATTCTTTTTTCATTTTACTAAAATTTTCTTTCTTCTCAACTCTTTCTTTTGTTTTTAAAAAAATTTTAAAATTTATAAATTAAATTACTTTTTTCATTTAAATTTTTATTTGTTACTAAAATATTACCAAAAAATTATTTTAAACAATAATTTAATATGCAAATTTTTGTCGCTAAATAATAAATTAAAATTTGAAATTAAATTTTTAATCGAAAATAATTGTAATTAAAAAAAAATAATTGTGAACATTTTTTTTTGTTTTTGTAAATATTTGAAATGAAATGAAATGAATGAATTTGGTAGTGATTTCTGATTCATTTCATCATTTCTACTGCAATCGTAAATAAAATAATTTATTTGTTAGGAATCGAAAAGAATTTCCATACGATAATATTCTGTCATAATAAAAAAATTCGTCGATATTTTAATTTAAAATTTCAGTGCTTTAATTTAGAATTTCGATATTTAATTTAAAATTTATAAATTAAAAAAAAATTTTTCTTTTGAAACTGTTTGAGGAGCTTATCAGTAAATATTTTTGTTTGCATTAAATCTTTACTTGATCTTTTGCAAATTCTTATTTTAATTGAGTTAAAAATTTTGTTTATCAAATTAAAGAATTAAATGCAAAATTAAATTTAAAATTAATCATTGTTAATTAGATATATATTTTTTTTTAATTTGTATCCCATCGATTAATTATTGCTTTGTTTACATTTAATAGTTGTAAACAAAGAGAAAGAAAACTGAGAGTGATAATATATAGATCCTATACTTACAAAATATATTATGTATGTTTGCATGATAGAGTGATAAGATTGAGTGATAAAAATTTATTAGTTAAATCAGTTGACTTATCTGAAATACTAGGAATGATATTTTAGAGAATACATTACGAATATATTACGAAATTATACAAACAATACATTATATTCCTAAACTCACTTCTATTGAAATAAATGATAAGATTATTTGATTAGTGATAAGATGAGAGAGTAAGAGAGTGAGAGAGAGAGAGAGTTGAAAAATTCACTCTGTTTATTTCATATGATCAAATAATCTTTGCAAAACAAAATTATCTTATCATCTATTAAAGCTATATTTATTAACAAATGAAAAAACTGAATCAATCAATCAATTGCACCGTTATCATTCCATCCATTCCCGTTTGTTAAAACAAAGAAATAAATCACAACAATTTATTGATTGATTTAAAATATTTGAATCACAATTTGTAAATTAAAAGATCAATTTCAAACTGGTAATAATGAACATTTGAATGCGCAAATATCAACACGGACCAATTTCTATTTTAAACATTTATTTATTTAATCAGTATTTTAAAAACGATAATTGTATACAACGATAACTTATGAATATTATTACATTTAGAAATTAGTGCAATATACTTTGAAGAAAAAGAATATAAACAATAAACAATAGAAAAAAGTTTGTTTTGTTTTAAGTTTAATTCATTTTATGAAATAAATGGAAAAAATCGATTTGAATGGTATATAAAGCTTAAATTGAATATTATATTTTGTAATAAGATATAATTAACGATTAAATTTGATAATAATAATTTAAATTAAAATCAATTGATTAGCTAAAATAAAGAAAAGTTGGTCATTTATTTGATAAAATTAATTAAGCTGATATTTAAGAAACAAACATATTATCATGTTTTAAGATCAGTAAGAGAAATATATTGCTAATCAATAATAAATTTAATTATAATACTTGAAAATTTAGTCAAATCTTAGCTTCTTATAACATTACTATAAATTATTAATTATATACTATAAATTATTAATTATACTATTAAAGAAATTATAATATAAATAATTATTATATATTAAAAATTAACATTACTATAAGTTTGAATTGAAAAAAAACGTATCGAATGAATTAAAATTAATTTCATAAATTAAAATTAATCACACTTATTTAATTTATTAACTAAATCATTCAGGTGTATAATATTTTAGTTTTAACTTTTACTATATCTAATTTAAAAAAAAAAAAGGTAAACTCTTCAAAATTCATTTTAATATTTGATTTTTAATCGATCAATCAGATTTAACAATCAAATGGCTAATTATTTTTTTAATTAAATTTAATTTTTAATTTACTAAAATCCCTCAGAAATCTTGCAAGTTCATTTATTCAAATTTTTTTCTAACAAAATTTAATTTCTATTTTTGAATGTTTAAATGCATAGAAGAGAGAAATAGAAAGAGAAAAAGCATTTGATAAATCTTTCCTAAATTTTAAAAGAAAAGAAAAGAAACTTTAAATTATAAAATTTCCTTTAACGAAATTATTACATACAAAGTTGGCTGCTACAAATATAAGACAATATAAAATTGAAATGGGCAAAAAATTGTTGTAATAATAAAACATTCAAAGAATTGAAAATGAATGGTACTTCGAAGATAAACCAAGTATTTGAGGATGGCTAAAAACTGGTCTATACTGCTTTAAAATTTATTATAATAAAAACAAAAAATTTCAATATTTGTTGTACTTTTGAAAAAACATAAAAATTCATGAATGGTACTTCGAGAATAAAGTAAGTATTTGACGATTGCCAAAGAGTGATCAATGAAATTGAATGGCACTTCGAAATTAAAGTAAATATTTGACGATGACCAAAGACTAGTTAATTTAAAGTGTGCTTTTTTAAAATTTATTATATTACAAAACAAAAAATTTTAATATTCGTTAACTTCAACAATAATACACATTAATGCGATAATGTTTTTAAATGCATCAGTAATTAATATTTAACTAATTGAATATTATTAATTTATTGCAAATAGTCCTGAAGGAAATTTCATTTAGGAAATTATAAAAATGAGATAATTATTTCAGTATGTAATATATGAATATTCTATTCTTGTTTTAACATTTTTAATATGATGTAATATATTGTACCATAAAGAAGAATTTTCTGTTTCAGTTTTAACACTTTTAATATGAAGTAATATAGGTTGTTCTACATGAAGAATTTTCTATTCCAGTTTTAACAACTTTTAGTATGAATAATATATTGTGCCATAAAAAAGAATTTTCTATTCCAGTTTTGTGGAATAGAATATCTTTTTTGTAATACAATATACTATTTTATACCATATGGTATTCTTTTTAGGTATAATTTTAATTTTTGTTCAATACTTAAGTAATAATATATATTTTATTTAGAGATAACAACATATATATTGTGATTAATTAATAGTTCAACAATTTTATTTGATAAGAATATTTTTCTCACTTTTAAGTTATTGTTAATAATTAAATTTCAGTAATTAAATAATTAAATATTCAGTAATAAAATTTCTCGCTTGTCTACTAGTTGTTTAAACACTTAATTTAATAATTAAATTTCAGTAATAAAATAATTAAATATTTAGTAAATAAATTTCTTGCTTGGTTGTTAGCCATTTTAACACTTAATTCAATAAGTAATTTAATACCAAAAAGTTTTTCAAAATAAAAAAAATACAAAATTTAATTAATCTCAAAATCCAAAATAACATTTTTACAAAATTGTAATTTAAATTTGATTATTTGATTCTCCGTGCAATTTTCACTTCATTTCAATAAAATAACTTTTATTTCATCAAATTACTACCATTTAATTTAACTCTTAATAATAAATAAATCAATCTTAAAATCCTTATCACTTAATATATTTGAAAAATCGAACATTTTGATAAGATTTGATTAAATAACTCTTTCCTTTATCACAATTGCAAATTACATCTCGAAAAATTTTCCCATTAATAATCGATGCTTTATGATTTATATCGTAAAATTGAAATTAGTGTTGAAATTGTTGTATATCCGGCAAACAATGACGGCTATAAGTGTTGATAAATGTCGACCTATATCGTTTAATTAAATATGAACAAAGCGTTGATATTTTGCATAATAAATTTTAGTACTACTATCATCGTTTAGCTAAAAATGAAAAGTGCGTTGATTTTAGTAATCGAATTATTTGTCTAAATTTCGAACTTATCACCTGAATTTTAAGCCATTTAGTATTGCATAAACCTGAAAATATTATTCTCGTTAAATCATTTAATAATTTAAAATAGATTATAGAAAGAATAATTTGTCAAATATTGCTGATATTTCAAACGATCTCTTAGCTTAATCAATTTTGTTAATTACTTTATCAATTACAGTAATTAAATTAAGAAGATATTTTGTGATTTTTTGTCTTCTCTTACTTTTGGATACAATGAAAATCTTAATTCTTCATATTTTAATTTTTATAATAATTGATATTTAAACAAATTTTTATACACAATGAAATGTTTACAGGTTTAATTTAATATTTAAGATATTTCAGAATAATATGAAGAATGTTGTAGGAAGAATGCAATCGTAAGAATGAAAAACAAAAATACTAAATACCTAAAAATTAGAATTAAAAATTCGAAATTCAGGCAATTTGAATAATAAAATTACAAAGTATTATTATATATCATTTCTCGAGTTTTAACAGTTCAATAAACTTTACTCATTTCATAGTTCATTTAATCCATTAGTATTAAAATATTAAATTTATATTTGGGATCGATGAATGGAGTAAATAAGAGATGCAAATAACCGACATCGATCATTGTTAAATCTTTTTACCAATTCCATTTATGAAATGCTTATATGATCAATCTTTATAATACTGCTTTACTTCAAGCCATAACTGCTTATAAAATGCCAAAATGCATATATGATCGGCCTTCATAATACTGCTTTACTTCAAGCCATAACTGCTTATAAAATGCCAAAATGCATATATGATCGGCCTTCATAATACTGCTTTACTTCAAGCCATAACTGCTTGTAAAATGCCAAAATGCATATATGATCGGCCTTCATAATACTGCTTTACTTCAAGCTGCAACTAGCCAAAACAATCAATGATAAAATCATATCATATCAATAAATTTAAATGTTTTAAAATAAAAAAAATGAAATGCGATCGAGAAAGTAGAAAAAAACTTTGCAAACCCGTTGAATATCATTCAAAATAATAATTTATTGAATATTTTCTTTAATGATTTGTAAAACTTTTATTCTATCATAAATCAATTTCTAAAATCTTCATCATAAATCATACAACTATAATATGCAACTTTTATTGGATAAGCAATATTTAGCTCAAAATTTTCTTCCATTTCTTTATTACTCTCCCATTTTTTTTCCATTTTGTTTCTTTTTCCGGAAAATATTAAATCAGTAAAATATCAGGTAAATAATAATTTAGTAATTTAAATATGCTAATTTTCAATATAACACAATTGTCTCTATTTTTTGTTGCAAAATTTTAATGCGTAATTATTTTAAATATTTTAATTTTTAAGTTTTCATTTTGCATCATTTTCTCTTTAAAGGAATATGTAAAACTTTTCTATTTTTCTAATATACAGAAAATTTTAATTTAAAATATTTAATTATACAATTATTTATTGTTTCAATTATTTCAAATGTTTTAATCTTTGATTTTTTATTTGAAATAATTAATTTAAATATTTCAATCTCTGATTTTTTATTTATTTCAATATTTGAAATAATTTATTTCAATATTTTAATCTCTGATTTTCTTATTAGAAATAATTGAAACAATAAATAATTGTATTTTAAAAAATTTAAAAATCAATATTTTTGTGCATAAATTAGGAAAATTGTTTGTTATTAAAATTTTAATCAAAGATCAAAATATTTGAAACAATAAAATAATTGTATAATTAAATATTTTAAAACTTCAATGAATACAAATGTTAGCACAAATTCGCTGAAATTGTTGACAAAAATAAATTGCTAACAAATAATTGTTTTGCCACATTTTAATTGAAAATAATTAATTATTTCAAAATTCAATTTTCTACAAAATATCACTGAAATGAAAAGAATGGATGACTAATAAATAAGAATTGGATGAGTAATTTTTATGAAACAAATAAGTGACAGCTATAGGTGGAAAATATTTTGAAGAAAATGATAAATATTATATGTATGGATGTGATAAATAAATAGCATATTAAATAAGAAAGAAAAGTTAATAAAAGAAAAGTGAACTTTATCTAAGCTATTTGATATTTTATCTAAGCTATTGTGATACCTAATCTAAGCTATTATGATGTTACTAAGCTATTGTGATATGAATAAATTTGAAATATTAATTTTAATTGTTATATTTGAATTGACAGTTTTTTTAATGATAAGATATAATAAATCACCGAGGTAATGAATTATCAGTGTGTTTTGGTATATAAAAGAATTTATAATTTTTCATCAACACTATCATTAAGCTCTACAAATCAACACTATCACTATCATCAAGCTCCATTATTTATCATCATCATTATCATTAGCCTTTATTATTCCACCATCTAGTAATTATTCCATTATTTTTTATAATATAGTTTTATCTTAAATGACTGTTTTGTTTTTTGAATTAATAAAAAAGTCGATGCCCACAACTGTAAATTCATTTATTAATAAAAGCCACCGAACAATTTATATGTTTTATTTTTGTACGAACATTTGTTGGAATAAATTTGTTAAATTATGAAAAACTGAAAAATCTAATCAATCAATTTTCATCTTTGAATATTTAAAATAAACTTTCTCAATATGTTTGATTTTTAAATTTTGTTTTTTTAAAAAATAAAGAGCGATTGTATTTATCAATCATAATCATTATCATAAGGTTTAGTGTAGTATGGATTACGATCAGATGCATAGAGTACTTCCACATTTACCGAAAGATCATTAAGGACGAAAATTACCGATTATTATCTGTCTGCCTCATATAATTACAGCAATTAGTAATTATTGAAGAAAAAATCAATGGGATAAAATAAAAAAAATTAAGAAACAATTGTATAATTAATGAGCATTATAAAATTTCTTTCAGGATAATTAAGAAATTTTTGCTGTGATCTTTAATGATTTTAAAATCAACAAGTTCATCACCAATTCTTTGATAATTAATTGATAATAACATGTGGAACCAAATAATACAACTATAATATGATTTATATGTGTTACCTGTTCAGGATGATTATGAGTCTATTTATTATAAGCAATATTTTTTTCTCTTTTATTAAATTACAATGATTCATCAAGTAATTACACAAATTACCTGTCCGGCACAACCAGTATCCATAAATAATGCTAAAATTTTCCGTTTTTTTCTCTCCTCTCTCTCTCTTTCACTTTAAAATTATAATAATTATTTAGAGTGTCGAAGTAATAGTTTCTAGCCAATATAATATTGGAAGTTAAATTAGTGATAGTGCATGAAAGTTTAAAATATAAAAATGAAATAGTTTTAAAATAGGTATGATAGATTATATATATATATATATTGAGAATTTAGTTTTGCAATGTAATGAAGGATACACGAAGCGCATGTATTAGCGTACTTTTCCGCTTTAGATGTATCAGCAAAAAATAGCAATCATATAGAATTATAAAATTCTTCGATTTAAATTAAAATTATAATCTGAAACAATCAGTTTTATAAAATATGCTTGAATAGGAAAATAAAGAAAAATGGTATTTAGCATAAAACAGTAAAATTTTTAATTTAATAAAATTGGAAATTTTCAATTAGAAAAATTAAGCTTATTTTTCTTTAGCATAAATTAAGCTATTGCTGTAATGAATAAGCATAACATTTGAAATAATTTATTCAACAAATTTTACAACGAAAGAATTGTGTTGTGCTGCAAAATAACTTATTTAAGTATTACATGCTTATTTATTATTTGATTTTGCATAACTAACAAATCATTCATTACAATTATAATTATATAATATTATAATATAACCTAATAAAGTGATTTCTTTAAAGAAACATAAAAGTTATAGAAAATGAATAATGAATGAAGTCTATATGAAATATAAAATATTTTCAAATAGTTTTGCTATCAAATCTGACACGTTTTGTTCAAATTGCTACAATGCAATAAATGATATTATTTAATTTTAATATCATTTAACAGAATGAATGCTATTTTAGGATACAAATTATTGATATGAGTTAAATTTCACATAGTTAAATTAGAAACGAATAAATTTACAAATTTTTGGAATTAGAAAAAACTTTTTATCATTAATCATAATCTATCATTATTGATATACTTCCATAGCAATCAAATACATTTAACTGAATGAATGATACTTTAGAACACAAATTACTGATATGATTAGATTTCACATAATTAAATCAGAAACGAATAAATTTTGAAATTAGAAAGAACCTTTCATCATTAATCACAATCTGTTATTATTATTATTAATATAACAATGATATTTGCTAAAAATTAAATAATAAAGAAACAGAAACTTATTAGTAAAACAATAGCAAAAAAAAGAATATAAGAAAAATAATTGTGCTATATAAAATAATGGAAATTCTGCAAGCAATAAAATAAATCATTTTTATTTTAACTGTCTTTTTCAAAGTTATTTATAATTTTGGAATGGATCATTTGTATTATCCTATATTGCACTCATATAAAATTCTATTAATTTAACACACTTAAAAATAAAATATTATTCAATTTTCTAGCATAATTTACATACTTAATACGTGCATTTTTATTTTGTAACATAATTCACGTATTTAATACGTGCATTTCTATTTTATAACGTAATTCACGTATTTAATACGTGCATTTCTCTAATTTTAATTTTTTCCTATCTTTTTCATAGAGAGAAAGAAATTGAATTTTTTGAAAATTCATTTACTAGTGAATGAATTTATTTTAAAGAAGAAATAAAGTTTTTGAAATTTCAATTAAATTTACACTTATTCACATAATTAAAACAAATTTAAATTTATCATACAGCCTAATGAAATAATTTTTTGAAAAGTTCCATCTATCAATTTCCTTTTTACTCAAATTTTGCATTATATTGAATTGTCAACAATATTATAAATATGATTGCTTAGTATTTGGAATGATGTGATGGTAAATCACTAAAAGATCCATCATTATTACTATCTAGCACGGAGGTTAAATTTAGTGAAAACGAATTTTCTCGATCGAGAATGAAATTTCGAAAGCGACAAATGATATCCATAAACCATACTTGAATGAATAGCATTGTTGCCAGAGCTGTCACAAATATCAAACCGAATATTTGCATATCTAAAAAATTAAATTACTATCAGCATTTTTTCACAATTATGAATAGTAGTTTTGAAAAGCCCAAAATTTATACTTGAAATAAAATCATTTAAATTACGCTACGATAATTACCTTAATTAAATGGAAGAGTGATTTGGTAAATAATGCATTCAATTAAATTGTGGAATTTTTTTGTTATCACATACGAGTCGTATGGAATTTATGATCAGTGAAGATGTTAATCATTACTGATACGAATTCATTCTTATAGAAATCCAAACATAATTTTATTAAATTTATTTTGTTAATGAAAAATCTGAAAGACAACTTTATGCAATGCATCGTTTATTTCGATATAGTAAATGAAAGATTGAATATACAAATTTAATTTCGAATGAATCAAATTTAATTTAAGGATTAAAAAATTGATTATAGTTCAAAGGTTAAAAATTAACTCCAATTTAATTGTATGGAATTTTAAGAAAATTAAAAAATCTTTGAATATTGCTATTTAGAAAAAAAAAGGAAGTATTAAAAATTATAAAAATAAATTTGATGAAATATTAACGAAAACGAAAAACCGAATGAATTATCATCGATTCGCATTCCACCGAGATCTGCGGCAAGGCTATTGAGCAATTTATTGGAAAACGTGGAACCAATGATAACGATCAAAAATATGATTATTGTGCATATAATTGATGTAATCTTAAATGAAATACAAAATTACATTTTAGCTCAGATATCATTAAATCGAATACATATGCAAAAATATTTCATACCAAATAATTTTTGCTAATGTTTTATAATTTCATCAAGCTGTCACTTAAAAATCTATTCTTTTAACATTCTGCAATTCCAACAGCAATTTTATAATTTCCCTATTTTAAACCTTAATTATATATGTATATCAAACATGATTTCATCAAGCTGTCACTTAAAAATCAATCCTTTTAATTTTATGCAATTCCAACAGCAATTTTATAATGTCCCAATTTTAAAACTTAATTATATAAATCTCATGCAATAAAGAGAAGGAAAGAAATCGGAAATAAAATATTTAAATCAGAAAATTCATTAATTTTAAACTTAATATAATAGCAGAAATTATTAAATTAAATTAACATTTATTAATTATATATATATGATATGATCCGGAAATTATTAAATACAATTATCACTTTTATATTAATTTTATAATAATAGTTATTAAGTAAGTTTTAGTTAGAAATTTATTAACTTACTTGAAAAATTATATATGGTAAGATGAATGTTTGTTTTTCCTTAAAAATACCATATATTAAAGTACCAAATATAGCAAATGCAAAAGCGAATGATGCAATCGAATAGAATGCTAAAGTAACATTTTGCGAGAATACAGTAAGAAATATGATAAATATCGTACCGCAAAGATAAATGATAGAAATAATTCGAGCTGCTAACTGTAAAAATTTTATTAATTATTGATTTTAAACAATGGCTATATTAAACAAAAGGAACTGACATATTCTGGCATTTAGGAATATATTAAAAGAATTGAAAAGAAATAATTGACATGTAAAAAGAACTGAAATAATTTATAAATTACTTCATTAATTATAAATTAAATAAAGTAAAGTAATTTATAAAAATTAATAAATTACTTTATAATTTATTAATTATAAATACTATCAAAACTTTAATTTAAATCACTTTATAATTGTAATTATATTAGGCTATTTTTTTGCTTTTAACATATGAAATATCTATTTAGGTTGTCAATTTGATGCTTGAATTAACAAACTAAACAAAATATAATTATTATCATACTAATATAATTCATTTCAAATTATACTAATCATTTGTAAATAATGAAATGGATGAGATTATTTAAATATAATTTATCATTGTTGTAAATATGTATGAAACTATTCTTATCACTGTTATATAATAATTATTTCTTCCCCGTTATTTATAATTTTAATTTGAATATAAAATTTAAACTAACTGTAATATGCATATAGCCATAGCAACATTGATATTTAACATCGTTATGATCAAAATTAGTTTCATGACTACAAATATCAGATGAAATAAACGATGTATTATTAATTGGTGTTATCGGTATCACATACTGTGATGAATTTGGTAGCTCCACTTTTTCATCAATTTCATTCGATTCTTCCACCGCTACTAATGATGATAATGTGATAGGTGATGATAATAACATTACTGATATCAGCTTTTCGTCGCAAAAACGTAGCTTAGAATTGCTATGTGAGAGCAAATTGTGGTTTAAACAAAAAATATTTTATGTCATAAAATGCCTACCATCTGTCCAAATAATGCTTTTCATTTTCGCTTTTGATTTATGAAATATCGTTTTTCAGCTAATGATAGATATATCGATGACAGGTATATATATATTTATTCAAATCTTACTTTATTGATTTCTTTTTCAATTTATTTCATCGCCATATCCTTTTTTTTTTAAATTCATTATGATATCGGTTGGCAATAACGTTATTTGAATCGATTCTGTCATTGATCAATGAAAAGTTTTTATTTTGCAAAATTTAATCAATGATAAAAAGTACGAATGATAATAATAATAATGATAATAATTTATAAGAATGATAATAATTTATAATTTATATAAGAAAATAATAAGAAATGTATTTGTATAAGAATGATAATAATATACTTATGATAATAATTAATAAAAAATTAATTTAAGCTTATGATAATAATTTATAAGAAATTAATTTAAGATTATGACAATAATTTATAAGAAAATAATTTAAACCCATGATAATAATTTATAAGAAGTTAATTTAAGCTTATGATAATAATTTATAAAAAATTAATTTAAGCTTATGATAATAATTTATAAGAAATTATACTTAATCTTCTTCTTAGAAAAAATTATTTTTAAAAAATTACCCAAATAAATTATTATTTTAACACTGTAAAAGTAGAAAGAAAAGACAATAATTTTTCGACTAAATTTTATAAATTATATTTTTGGTTGTAAAGAATAATACCAACCTTAAAATGATAATTGAAATAGTATCCTTATTTGACTAATTAATATTTTCAGCGAAATTATTATTATCATTCTTAAAAGTCTTTTTCAAACTTTATATGCATACATCAAATGACAAACACACGCATATACATATATGTTGTTTATTGTTCATTGTTTTAAAATGATAATTAGAGTTTACAAATTATATTTTTGATTGTAAAGAATAATACTAATCTTAAAGTGATAATTGGAATAATATCCTTTTGACTAATTAATATTTTCAACGAAATTATTCTTATCAATCTTAAAAGTCCTTTTTCAATTTTTATATGCATACATTAAATGACAAACACACATATATACATACACATTATTTATTGTTCATTGTTTTAAAATGATAATTAGAGTAATATCCTCTTTTGACTAATTGATATTTTCAATGAAATTATTCTTAACATTTTTGAAAGTTCTTTTTGAAAGTTCTTTTTGAAAGTTCTTTCAAACTTTATATGCATACATCAAATGACAAACACATGCATATATATATTGTTTATTGTTCATTGCTGATTTTAAAGCTAAAATTAGCTAATATTGAATTTCATATAATACCGTTGTATAGTAGTATTTGATATTGATATATAAATGAACCTTCTTTTATTTCAAATTTTAATTAAATACTAAATATAATTGAAAACTGAAATTGAAAGAATAAAATTTATTATTCATATACATTGTTAAATGAGATGAAAGATACGAAAGACAAAGAAAAGGAAAAGAAAATATATATATATATATTGCAAATTATTGGTAACATTACAATATTTCGTCTTTTCACAACATTTCTACAAAAGTGAACGAAAAGTAAAAACAAAGATAAAAATGAGTTTGTCAATAATACATTTGAAAAAAATCTCATTAAATTCTCATTTAATTATAAAAGGTAATAATAATTAATTTTAAAAAATTATAGGTAAAAATTTTAAATCAATGAAAAATAAAATTTCGCTTCTTTTCTTCTCTTCTATTTCTAATTATCATTTACATATATTTCACTATCATTCTTATCACTTCTCTTCTAATTATCATTTACATATATTTCACCATCATT
This sequence comes from Cercopithifilaria johnstoni, assembly GCA_916381525.1. Classification (NCBI taxonomy): domain Eukaryota; kingdom Metazoa; phylum Nematoda; class Chromadorea; order Rhabditida; family Onchocercidae; genus Cercopithifilaria; species Cercopithifilaria johnstoni. The sequence goes on from CAKAEH010001554.1 coordinate 41,348, forward strand.
CTTATCACTTTTCTTCTCTTCTACTTCTAATTATCATTTACATATATTTCACTATCATTCTTATCACTTCTCTTTCTATTTATCATTTCATATATTTCACTATCATTCTTATCACTCTATTCTTTTTTCCTTTTTTTGCACCTTTCTTTTTCCCTTAAAACATTTCTATTTGATATGATAATTTTCAATTTCAGTATAAATTTTTAAAAATTTAAAAATTTAAATTAATTTTTAAAAAAAGATAATCAAAATTCAGTTTTTTTTGAATTTGAAATTTTTTAATAAATTAATAATAAAATCGAAAAATTTCCATATCAAATAGATATTGTTGTAAATAAGAAAATTGAAATGTTGAAAAAAAGGGGAAAGAAAAATGAAAGGAATGTTTAATTTGTTGAAAAGTAAGAAAAAATTACAACGAAAAAGATTTTTTTCATTGTCGAAAATTGATTTGCCATGAGAATTTGAGAGATAAAATAAAAATGGATGACCAATATTACCATTATCATCATATTAGATAAACTATTTTTTCATACAACTATTATTCATCAATGAAGCATTTGAAAAAGCTCAAGAAAGAAAGCGATTATACAAGATATCGAGGTCAAAATTCTTTTTCTTCTTTTATCTTTTTTTGTAAATAAATTGATTAAAAGTTATCATGAAGTAAATGATATCATATATACATCATCATCATATACATACATGTACCACGAAAACAAATCAAATATTTCGGAAGAAACTTTTATTGTAAAGTTTATTGATTAATATTGGATCATTAATGGATGATGATTTATTTGATTGATCTTTTCTTAGATCAATTTAGATGAGAGTAAAGAAAAGAGCTAAATGATATTGCACATGAAGAATGATTTGAAATTAATGATATTGTGGATTATAGGGTGGTGGTGGAACATGTTGTGGTTGACTAATGCTTAAATTTGGTCCAGCTAATCGTGGTAATTCCTGACTCCTTACAGGAATGAATTCCGGTGGTGTTTCAAGAGTATTCTGATATTTTCGTGTAATGTGCAATTCAAATAACTCATACACTGTATATATGAATACAGAAACAAAAGTACCAATTGCATAAATGAATAGATCACTAACAGCTCTTACTCGATCATCTTCGTTTAGTTTGCTACCAGCCCAATACTGAAATGATGTAAATTTGTTGAAAATTTACTATGAAATTATATTTACTATAAAATTCTAACAGCTCGTTGAAATTTTAAACCCTATATTTTTTAGAGTTTTAAATACAGCAATAATTTCGTATATTAGAATAAACAAAAATTAGTAATTACTGTATATAAAATTAAATTTGTTGAAATTATAAATTTAGATGAATCATTAACAATCAATAGTTGTCATGAAAAGTACATAATTATTAACTCATACCTCATATGAACCAATAACAATATCATTGAATTTCTCGGTGAATCCCATAAAATATAGGATTAAAATAATGGAAATGAATGTTGTTACAGCAAATTGACCGGTAAGTAGTATTAATCGTGGTAGTACATAACGAGAATTATTCCGTCTCTTTGAAATGGCCAATGTTAGCATACTTAATAGTTCACATAAGAAGAAACCCAAAAGGATTGCAAACATAGCAAAATCGATCCAATTACTGCAATTAATAAAAAGAAAAAAAAATTACCGATAGTATATGTAAATTTAAATTTTACAACTATTCCAATATTAATTATATGATCGGATAGTGGCTTGTTCAATTTGGATATTATGTATGGAAATATTTTTAAGTTCATTTAACAAGCTTGTAATTACCATAATTTAAAAATTGTATATGGAAGACTTCATATGCCATAACTGGTCAGTCATTTGATGCAAATATGCTTTCAAATGATGATAGAATGAATTATGGCATGTGATGTTTATTGAATATTAATATAAGTGCTTATAATATAAGTGCTTATATTTGCATGTGTATGAATGGAAGAAATTAATCAGTCATATGATAAACTGATAATAATTTCAATTAATAATGGATAATATATCACATCTATTCATTGCTAACTATTGATTATATTGAAATATAGAGAATAATTTGAAAAATTATTTTACAATTAAAAAAAAACTTACTTATCATTTGCCGATCTGTATAATAAATCAGCGGCATGATATGCAAAAATACCAACAATTGTTGTATCAATAATACTGAGAGCTAAAGCGCAATGATACGGCTTCCAACAGCAACAGCAACACACCATTTGACAACAACTATTGGAAAATATCTTCTTCTGCTCAACCCCTTGGAGCATATCGATCCGGTTGTTGCATATACACGAAGAGAGCCTTAAACAACGCCTTAAGGCCAAATATATGAAATCTCATCAACTATTATATTTTATTATTTGTTATAATCATTTTAAAATTCTTTTTCCTTTTTTCAAATCATTCTTTAAATGTTCGTATCATTCATTCTAATAATATCTCTTTCTACAATAACAGAAAATGACAAATTGACAAAAATATATTAGTATGTTCGTCATCGTATCAATGTGTCATTGAAGTCAGTTAGTTATTCATGAATATAATTTAATTCATTTTAAACGATAAAAAGGATATCATCTTTAAAGTATGTGTTAGGTTATCATCTTTAGAGTATGTGTTATCATCTTTAGAGTATTTGTTATCATCTTTAGAGTATGTGCTAAGTTTATTATACTCATTAATTATAAAATAATATTGCAAAAAAAGAAAAACAAAGAAATTTTTGCAAAATTTTGATATCAAAAAAAGAAAGAAATAAATAGCAATAAATCATAAAAATTTAATTTAAATTTGTTATTTAATAATTTTTGATTATAATTTTAAAACAAAGAAAAAGTGTATCAATGAGTAGAAAGAGAAAAAAAAGATGAAAAATCATTGTATCAATCAATCGATCAATTTAATCAATCAATCAATCAATAAATGTTAAAAAAAATACTACTACAATGTACTTGTTTTTCTTTTACTTCCCATCAAATGAATGTTAATTTAAATTTCATTTTGCTGTTGAGAAATAGAAGTGTTAAAAATCGATTTCAATCATCAACTACCATTTGTCCTTTTTGATTTTCTAGTATGTAAATAAAAACATCATTGTTGACATTTTTATTTCAATAAAAATTAAAATTTATATTTGTTATAATTTTGAATGATTTTTGTTTTTTGTTTTCTTTTCTTTATTACACGTAAGATGAAATTATATTTAAATTATTTAAAGATAAAATTTATTGTTTTATTTTTAGGAATGCTATTGAAATAATAGATTGAAAAAAAAAGATAAAAGTCCATTCCAATTTTAGGTTGCAGTTTTATTTACCATCTCAGAAATCAGGTCTTCGTTTGAATTTTCGTTTTCTTTTCTTAAATTTAGGAGCACAATTTCGTATCGTTTTGTATTTGAGAAAACACTACGAATTACTTTTAATTAATAATTTCAAAAAAACTTTACAAAATTAAAGAGAATAGAAATAAACAAATATTAGCTCATTTAAATTAACAAATTTATTTTTTAAAAAATTAACAAAAAGTTTTAAAATATGAAATTTGAAACAAAAAAAAAGGGAGAGAATGGGAAAGAGAATGAAATGATATCAGTCTATCTGATACTGTTGTAATATATTCGTCATGCTGCGACAACTCTGGCAAGGTGTTGTGGTTTATTCTTATCATTTCAAACAATCAGACATCATATGAAATCGATAGTTATTGATAGGATTACATCAAGGATGTTGTTGTAGTTTTGATTGATAAAAAATAGCAACATCTTTTTTGACACCTTAACATTTAAATATATTTAACGTAAATTTTCATTTATTTGTTATCATGATTTTCAAACATTATTATTTGGGTTTAATTATTATTAAAATTTCAATTAACAAACCGCTGCATTTATTTGGATTAAATTTATTAAAATTTAAATTATCAAATATACAGGTGTTAATTAGGTGTTAATTTCATGAATAATACTTATTATTCAAATAGTGTGAAATCATTTTTTTATAATTTGATTGATTGTTGAATATTCATTTCAATTTGTGAGAGAGAGAAACCGATTTGATATGGGAACATTTGCAAATGATATTTATAGCAAATATTTATATATGTGAAACAATCAATGATTTCCTTAATTTCATTACAGAACATTTAGTCTAACACAAAAGGAAAAACTGAAATTTACAAACGACTAAATTATTTATTTGCTGATAAAGCAAATCATTAATCTGATAACAATAATTATATATATTTATATATATATATACATATATATATGTCATTTTTTAACAATCGTAATGTTTGATTTTTCAGCAATTTCAAAATTATAAAAATCTTCCAGCAAATCAAATTAAATTATTCATTCAATGGAAATTAAATAAAAATTCATCGTTTGCAATATATACATCATTAAAATATATTTATTATTTTACGATACGCTTTTGTTTCATTTATTAATTAATTCAAATCAGAATAGCTTTTATTTGATTCTGATTTTAGTTCACATTGAAATTATTCTAATCATTTAACAATTGACAACAAAATGATACATTGAATGAGGTCATTCGAAAAAATATGACAACGAAAAATGGAAGAGAAATAATTTTGATCAGCTAAAATTACACGGAATTAAAGAACATTTAAAATATAACTATGCAAATTACTAAATGAAGATAACTATAGCTTCAACCTTATTTTTATAGATTCTAAAAGTCTACTTTAACTTTGAAAAAGGTTAAATTAAAATTGTTTAATTATCGTAAAGTTTAAAATGTTTAGTTAATGTTAGTTTTAAAGCATTTAATTATATCTTTGAAATATAAAGATCTGTCTTTCTGTTCTTCACATACACCACCTTTAATTAAAATTTTCAAAGTTATGTAACAATTTCTCAGAACGTTCACTTGTAGATATGTTTGTTGAATAGAAAGAATTCCTTCTATTTCTCCTATATATCTTTAATTTAATTTTAATTTCATCTACAGCTGACATATACATTTGAAATTCAATTATCGATTTATAAAATTACAATTACCCATCAAATATTTCTAATTTTATAATTCAAAAGAACACTAATTTATAAAATTAATGTTTGACAAATTTTTTGATTTCATTGAAATGGAAATATTCAAGATGTTCCAAAAATGTCCATATTTTATAGAATTTCAAAGTTCAGCATTAAAATTTTCCAATCAATAATATATAATTACTTCATGAATCGAAATCAATAATATATATCATGTTATCATTTAATGGTTTGAAATTAATTATTCATTTAATAATTTTAAACTTGAACCGCATTTCCATCATAATCAATGAATTGTTCGTCTTTCTCATTTTCTTCTTGAATTTCTTTTGGAGTAACTTCACCGTATCGCTGTTCATTGTCCTTTATTCCACCAGTCTTTTGACATTTTTGTGTTGCAGATGATTTTCGAAATTCTTCTTTCTTTTTAAGTTTATTACAGCATAGCGTTATGAGATCAATAAACAATACCGCACATTCAACTATTGTTATTACACTAAAACCTGAAATAACAACTTGAAGTTAATTTATTATATCTTTCCGTCTTACTATTGTAATTTTTTAAAGCTGGTAGCTAAATGAATGTGAGAACACTTTAAATAAATTGCATTAGTCATACAATAGTATTAAATTAATTGTTTCTTCTGAAAACTCTAACAATTATGTATTGCTTGCTTTTGGCCTCATAAAAAATAAAATGTCTGTTCACTAATTAATTGTGTGTAATTAAGAATTACCAATACATTAATTATTATGCATGTCAACAATCAGCTGTAAACGAGAATTATCAATCCGTTAACTATTGTGCGTGCCAATTAATAGCCTAGCAAACAAGAACTTCAATCCATTAACTATTGCGCATGCCAATTAATGGCCTAGTAAACAAGAATTATCAATCCATCCAATAATCCAGCAAATAAAAAATACAATATATTAATTATCATGTATGTCAACTATTAGCCTCGTAAACAAAGATGAATGCCAACTATTAGCCTAGCAAACAAGAATTATCAATCCATTAATCATTATGCATGTCAGTTATTAGTTCAGCAAACAAGAATTATCATTTCATTAATTATTATGCATATAAACTAGAACAAATAAATGAGAATTATCATTCCATTATTTGTTATGCATGCTAATTATTAGCCTAGCAAACATTATTAATCCATAAATTATTATGCATGCCAACAATTAGCCTAGCAAACAAGAATTATGAGCCCATAAGTTATGCAAATCGACCATTTTCTACTGAGACAATAAGTTCTTCAATGATTTCAATCCATATTGAGGAAAATGTATTTCATATCTTTAACCCATTATT
>CAKAEH010001555.1:0-47575 GCA_916381525.1 Cercopithifilaria johnstoni
TAGGATTAATTCTAAATTATGCACAGTGTATGCGGTAATTGAACAAGAAAATACATTCACATTTACTTTACTTATTTTCGATAATGTATCGATCGATCATGAAGTTTGATGAAGGAAAAATTAAGGAGAACAAACAAATATATCCATGAAGATAACGGTTTTCCAGAAAGAAAGAAAGAATTAAAATTTCAATTTCACAATGTATAAACAAGGCAAATGACTTTTGTTGGCTTATGACAAGAAAAATATAATTTTAAAATTATTCGTTGACATAAAATATCGAAGTAGTTGTGAAGTCAAACATATCATTATTCCTTTGGGAAATTTGCACCACCCATCTTTCAACAACCAAAAAGGAATGAATGTATGTATGTATGCGTGTGTATATGTGTATATGTGCTTGCGTATGTGTGTGTGTGTGTGTGTGTATGTGTGTATTCTTTTCATACGTCAAAAATGTATGTGCGTACGTGTTTACGCGTGTATGTATGTATGTGCGTGCGTGTATGTGTATATGTGCGTGCATATGTGTGTATATGTGCGTGCGTGTATGTGTGTGTGTATATGTGCGTGTATACATATATTATATATATGTATGTATATAATTAGTAATTTTTATTATTTTAATAAGTTATTAAGCAAAATTTGAAAAGATGAAAAAATTTAAACAAAATTTAAATCTATTTAGACTATAAATGATGACCATATCTATATCTATATATAAATATGTTTGTAATTTTTACTAATATATGAATGATATATATATTGCTTTGATTATTTGGTTAGTCTTTTTTTCCCTTTCACCTTCTTCGACATGATATTGTCCTTTTCATTTTTTCTTTATTTGAAACCACTTTTCCGGAAGGAACTTATATTGCAGAGAGATGTCGAGGCGCAATCGATCCATTCAAGCAGCTTTTCTTTTGCAAGCCTAAGCTTTTCCTGTTTTCAAACATTCCCATATTTCTCAAAAAATAATAAAACTTTTTAAAGAATTGTAACAAAATGAAACGAGAGAAAATAGATGAATAAAAATGCTCGATGATAATTGAATGATAAATTATCATTTATTCCTTCTCTTCTTCTTCATCATTTTCTTTATATTAAATGGTTTTTGAAATTACCGGATTTTTCTATAGTCTCATAAATAAATGATATTTCCGGATCAGAATAAAATTCTATACAATTTATCGACTTATTAAATCCCGAAAAACAGTAATTTATTTATTTTTTTTCTTGAAATTACAATAATTTAATATAAATATAATTTTAGATATTATTCCCATTGTCTTGAAAAAAATATGTTCAGCTAATAACTGATGAATTCCGGAAAAAAATGGTTAATTATTTGGAGCGTGCCCGGGCATTAGTTGAATGTTCACCCTTACCATCATCTTTCAATGTATCACCAATACAACAGCGAAAGCCTGAGAGATTTTCAAAGGTCAACTTTATTGGTAAGCTATATGGTTGGATATATTCACAGCGGTTCCTTTCAGGGATGATAAATAAAATAAATGTTAAAAAAAAGATTTTAAAACTACCTTATTTTAAAACTACTTTACTTCCTAAAATTTATTACCTGTTAATAATAAATAAATTAGCTATTCGAAATTCTTGCCTCTAAGAATGAATGAATAAGTGAAGAAGACATTTTCGAAACAATGTATCTGTAAAATGCAACTAATTTTATAATGAAGTTTAAAGTAATGATGAAAAGACATCAACTTTTGATGGCAAAGTTTTTAAATTTAAATAAATGCAGTGTCTTTTTTTCCTTTCGAAAATTTGTTTGTAAGAATCTTAAATAATAATTTACCTTTTTTATTAATAAACAAATTTTTCTCATTTTATTTCTTCTTATCAGTTAATCAACAGCGAGATAATACAGTTGGATATGAACAAGTTGAGAATATCACTGAAGAAAACAGTTATTGCATGAAACATAAAATGAGATTTATCAATGCATCGGCGCAATTATCACAATATCGCTGTTGCTGCAGTCTCATGCATGCTGTGGTAGATATTACAATATATTGTATTTTTTTTTCTTGCCGAAAATTTGAAATTATTGCTTTAATTTCCGTAAATTAATGATCATACTTTAACTGATCAGTTAAATGATCAATTATCCTAGTAGATATTATATTTTTGGACATTTCCGCTTTTACTTGGAATACTTGTATGAAAATTTAAAAATCCAGTAAAAATTTTTTTCCAATCTTTTTTTTATCTAAGTTTAATTAAATATAACTAGGTGTATACTTATTTAATCATTAACTTTTTACCAGTCTTTCTTTAATTTTGGATACCACTTTTGCAGTATCTTGAGCAATGTAATACATAGCGCTTTTTACATTTGCGCCATCCTGAAATAGCGGATTTCTTTCTTTAAATCTCTAATCATTATATTATACTCATTGGAAATTTTTCTTTCCCTATCATTCATTCCCTCCTACCAGATAAGAATTATTTCATATTCATTTTCACTACGTTTCGTTTTTTTCAGACTGGTACTAGGTTCTTTCTGCTAACTTATATGGCCTTATCAGTTATTACCTTTACATTTGCGACAAAATCAGCTGTTCTCTGGTCTGTAGTACCATTCGTGATTGCATCGCTAAGTATTTACGCATTGTGCACAGAAAAACACAAATATTTGTATCCATTTTTAGTTATATCGGTTTGTTTCATTGGTACCCACCGTTTTTTACCTTCCTTATAGTTTATTAGATTTCATCAAAATTTTATGAAATAAAATTTTTATTATAAAAAACAAATCAAACAGTAAAATATTTGCTTTAATGATTTCCAAACTTTTCATATATAATTTCACTAATTTCAGAGTGTTCATATAATACTTTGTATTATGGTCGTACTCATAATAATCACATTCACAGCTGCCAGTTATGGTACCTTTAGGCAAATTGTCGGTAAGTATTGAATGATAGAATAGGAGTTTTATCAAAAATTTTCCGAAATACTTCTCTTCCTTTATGCTAATCTGTAGCAATGTACATGATTTTGAATGATTTTCCGGAAAATGAATCACAATCCAACAATCATCAAATCAAACATAAACTGTCATTAAATATTGATAATTCTAAATAACATTTCTCAACGTATCTTTGCAATTTCCGGAGATGCCAAGGATATATGTTGATATGTTGAAAATTGAATTAACGTAAATTTAAATTATTACAGGATATTATATAAAAATACGACTCAATGATACATTAATCGTAATATTTGTTATTACAACCGTTATATTATTCCTTACTTTATCAATAGTGCATTTATGGCAAGTAACCGTCGTTTATAGGTGAATTTTAATAGTACTTTGAAAATTAATCCTTTTCATATTTATTGATGAAATATATTTGAAAACAAGGATAATAAATTTTCTACATCTTCTACTTTCCACTCTATCCTTTTCACTCCCTTCATATCATATGGTTAAACTGTCATTAATTTAAACACAAAAATTTCCCTCCTGTTTCCATTTTAATTTATGATGCAGCAAATAATAATGTTTAAAAAAAAACAGCATAGGTTGATTAATTTGGATAGTAATAATTTGCCAAGTTATCCGAAATCATTTCATTAATCACATTAGTCAAAAATTAAATTATTTTATCAATTTTTTTTGCTGTTATTGTTTTCAAATTATTTTCCAGCTGCATGATGTATTTCGAGCAAAAACGCTATCTGGAAAGTGATCAATATCATCCGATCATTTCGAAATACAATTGTTCACATGCAAAAGAAGATGGACATTTCGATAGTTATCACAAACGTTTTGCCACCAATCATAAATGTTATGATAGTTGTGCCTCAGTATAATTGTAATTACTGAGATTGAAACAGTAATAATTATTGATAGAAATCTATTGCTTTACTAAATTTCAAATTATATTAAAGATCTGCAATTTGAACGATGATTTCGAATAAAAATTGAAGCTTGAAACATTTGACAAGCTATATAAATAGTAAGTATGTTTATCGTAATTATAATAATTAATAATAATATATCATAGTAATAGTGGTAATTAGTAGTAATAATGATATTAGTAGTATAATTAGCTTATGTATAATTGATTTTTCTGAAATTTTAAAATTTATAATTGTTCATTGTAAAATTGATGGATTATTTATTGTATTCGACATATATCTCTTTATAGGCATATTTTAAATCTATTCTTTGACCTCTTCTTGGACCAACTTCTTGCATTTCAATTTTCATCTAAAGAGTAGCAAATCTTCCCCTTATTCTCTTTAAGTCATCTTTATTCTATTCTTCCTACAATTCTCAGGTCGATAAATACTGCTATTAGCAACTTCAAATGTAAATGTTTGTTTTTTTTGAATGATATTTATTAACTATTTGCATATTCCGTGTGTATTTCCTCCAGGGATTATTTTCATACCTCCCAGTAATTTCAAATTTCATGCGATACGTGAAGATCTGGAATTTTATCACTTGATAAGAATCTTATCAATTAACCCACGGAATACTTCAAGATATCCCATATTAATTATAAAAAAAAATGCAAATAAAACATTATCAATTGGAATACATTCTGTTGAATAGCTGGTTACTTGTAATGTTTTGGTGAATATTATTTTCATCATAGTTATCACAAACAGTATCTTATCAGTTGTTACAAAAAATCATAATTAATTATCATTTATTATAAAATGTTTGATTAATTATCAAGCAAGCAAATGAAATGTGATATAAAGTTCATTTTTTTCTCCTTCAATACATTTTTACTTTTTTGAATGTTACTTCAAAATCGAATCAATTTTCAATCTATCTTTTACTGAATAATAAAAGATTAGAAGGCACTACTGATAAGTAATAAAATTACTGTTTAATTTATCACTTATTCCCATAAGCTACTGAAACTTTCGAAATTATAAAAAACAAAATTTGATTAATTTAGCTAATTAATTTTATTAATTGTAACTTTCTAAAAAAAAGATATATGAAAGGAATAAATAATTATTTTTCAAAAAATGCCAAAAATAATTAATACAGATAATAAAAAGGTAAAACGAAGAATAAATCTTTGTTCGAAAAAAAAGCAAAATTAATTCTAAAATAAATTAAAATTTAAAAATTAATTAAAATGAAAAGAGTTCTGATATTTTATTGTTAGCATTATTGACAGTCAGCTAAGTGGAAAATAAATATATTAATGAATTTACAATCTTTTTCTTTTTCAGTGAACAAATTTAATTTCTATAATATTTTTTTCTTAAGCTTTATATGAACGATATGTTAAATATTAGTTGTTATTATTGTTGTTGTTGTTGTTGTATATTAATTAAAACATAATACCACGCAATTATCACCTAATCAATAATTTGAATCTGTATTTTGTTATAAAATCATTCAAAGAAATAATTCATACGATGTTAGTTTTTCTTTTCTTGTTTTGATCACTTTTTTAAACTAATAATTTAAATTCAGAATGTTAATAGAAAAATTGGAAATACTTAAAATATGTCGTAAAATTTATATTGGATTATTAAAGGATTGAATGGTGCTGAAAAAAAAAACTTTCAAACAAGAATTTTGAAACTGCAAAAATCGTCGATCGGACGATTTAGATACTACTGGAGAATTTTAAAACAGGACTTTTGAAAATGAAAAATTGATCATTGTTGAAACGGAAATTTTGAAATTTAGAAAGTTCTACCATCAATTTTACATGCATCTTCTGGCGAATGTAAACTACACGATTTACTATTATATAAAATATGAGGATTATTTTTGCAAAGAAATAGAAATTATTTACCAATCACTATCAAATAATATCAATCCTGATTCACATTTCGAAATTAATAACTTTAGATTGCAAAGTGAACTGATAGTAACTGGTGAATGTATCACCTTTTGTTCCGGAATTACTTCTTGTGCAAAAAACCATTAATTGATTAATGAATTCATTAATAAAGTTTTTCGTTTGCTACCAGAAATTCTACGAAAAATTTATTTTTTAATAGATAATGCTTTTTACTGGCTTGTGTTACAAAACATTGATCGATGAATGAAATTTTTGCTACCAGCTATTTTGCTTTGCGAAGAAACTTTCTCATTTAAGTTTATTTATCTTAAATTAAAAGGGGAAAAAAAAAAACATTTAATACAATTGACTTTCTCTTTCTCTCCAATTTTCTCTTCATCACATCTCATATTTCCAACAATTTTTCAACATTTTTCAACATGATGATAAATACATCTAAATTAATACTTTAAAAAAAAAAATATTCAATGAAAAATATCATCTAATAAATCATGAAATGCGATTCATTCCAAAATTTTATATTCAATATTTTTCAGTTGATCATTAAATTATCCGGAAAGCTTGAACAACCAGCATGTTTACTTGAGAATAAATATTTAGCAAAATTTTAGCTACTTGAATTATATAGTATAAAATTATCGTATCAAAAAGTGAAATGATTAATTAGCTGAAGATTTTTATGCTGATCATTATTAACTTTGTATTAATCATAACTTTTATTACAAAATATTGATCGATGAATGAAATTATTCGATTATAGAGATTACCTATCAATTATGAATCATTTTTGCATTGAACATTGATTAATATGGATTTTCTAAATTACCTCTAAATCCTTTCATTATTTCAAATTATTTTCACTTTTACCGATTGTAATTTCAACTATTTACTAAAAGTTATTAGTGCCTTTTGCTTGTTTACATTAGCATGTAACTATTTTAAAATTAATTAGAAATCATTTTAAATTATTAACAATAATTCTTATTCGGATAGTGAATTAATTTAAAATTGTTAATTAACAGACACTAAAAATAGATCATTTCATATTATATCATTTGATCATAGTATCTTAAATCATTTATCATAAATTATCAGGAAATCTTAGAGATATGATAATGATAAGTAACAAGCAATTCATTAAGATAATCAAAAAAAAAATGATAACATTCAAAAAAAAATTTTCAAATTCTTCAAAAGTTCAAAAAGCAAAGTTCAAAGTTACATTATAACTAATAACATTTTTTTTACCTTTTTCTTTTTCAAAAACAATAAATTCCATACAACCAAATAGAATGAATACAATAAATGCAACTCATAATGACAACGGTACTTCCAGAAATAATACTCGGAAATTATCTTATCATAATTTATCATTTATAAAAATAAGACTGATTTTTTTATTTATTTTTTGATAAGATAAATACAAGGATAAAATTACGGCTGAATAAGATAGGAATTGCCGGATTAATAATGTCGGATGATTTACACATTTTAATTTAACGCCGTCTAGAAGTTGAACCAAATTTGATTGGCACTACTTTGTCTGCATCACTTTCAACTTGTCGTGCGGTATGTCTGAAAATCAACAATACTTTTATTATAATCAGAAAAAGAAATTATTCATGTAATTGAACTAAACTTGTTTTAAATTTTAATATTACAGTAATGTATGAATTTTTTTTAGAAGAAAAAAATGTTGTACTCAAAATTATTCAACTAAAATTAACAATTATCATTAGGATATTTAAAAAGGCAAGTTTATAGTCTTATTTTGATAAATTATAATGAAAAGAAATGATAATTTCATATATATATATACATGTATGATAATAACATATATATATATATACATGTATGATAATATGATAATAACCTTGTTCGAGCATTTTTCATTTCCGAAGATGATGGTACTTTGATTGGTACTGAATTGACATTTTTCATAATACGTCCCCGTGAATCAACCAAATTTGTTTGTAAAGCTGTATTCAAACCATAATTATTCTTTCCAAGAGTCTGTAAGTAAGAAATTAATTACACATTAATTAATTAGCTTGCATTTTACTTTAAGCTAAAATTAGAAATAATTTCCTGCGTTAAAATCTTAATTTATAAGATGCGGTATTTCCCATAAGAATGCCAAAAAAGAGAGTTTAAATTATGCTTTGAGAATTATTGCACAAGATTTGCTCAATTTCAAAATGATTTCTGAAGCATAAATTTTAAGCGGAAGATAACAATAGGATGATAATTAATAATAATTGTTGATAACAATTAAGAACAATAATAATAATTATTATTATACCATTAACAATAATAAAATAAACCTTACTAGTAGTAAACTTATTTCTTTTTGCTAATTACTTTTGCTTGCTACTCATTTTACAATTATTTACTGCAATAATTAAAATTATCTAGCTTAAATTGAACAAATGAGCAACAGCCTACTGCTGGTGGCGCTACAATAACGCGAACATTTCCTTTTGGAGGTCCCGATGAAGTTGTTTTTCTCGGAACTGTTTTCTTGTGATTTCTCGAGAATATTATTGGTGGTTTCGAAGAATCATCCGTCTAAATTTATTGATTGTAGTATATTATCACTGCTAACAACAAATTTCAATCGTCCTTTTTTGTCATATGATCATGTTGTAAGTACATCAAAATATCAAGAAAGGATCTATAACTGAGTGTGTGTCTCAGACTTTAGTATGATCATTAAATTACTCCTTTGACCTTATGAACTTTCTTGAACTCTATCAATTTCTAAGAAATCTCTAAGATGCTACCTCAACTTTGGAAGAATTTTTTTCCTTGTTCGATTCACTAGGTGATGATGCGCTTAATGCAGCCATCATCCGCGATCTTATAGATAAATTCGGTGGTACTTTTGGTGTTGGCCGTATGTTCAGTTCTTCATTCTGTAAACTAATCAATTAAGCAATCAATCAGCCAATTGATAAGGCATGTAGAAGAAACTTTCCATTAAACTAAGTATCATTAATGAAACTTGATGATTATTCCGAATGATCAAATAGTTTATAAAATATAATATGGAAGTGCAGTAGTAATTTGTAACGTGTGATACTAGTTTTGAAAGAGGTCTGAAACTATCTAGTAACAATTATCCGTCTAACATCTTGTGCACCGATTAGAATTAGGAGATAAACTTAATTCTATTTCCGATAATGACAAAAGCTATAGAAGCAATGCCAAATGAAATAAGCGGAACAGTTCAACAGTTTAACCATCATGAAACACTTCTAATAAATTTCTTTAGACTATAAACAGCACATAGTTTTATACCACCTGTGAATGGTGGATTGGATGATTAGACCTTTTTATGAATTAGTAAGATATAACATGTTGTTGTTGCTGTTGTTGTTGTTCTTGTTGTAGTTGTTGGCCATGTTCTTGTTGTAGTTGTTTTCCCGGTATAATTTGCTCCTTTGGATCACCGACTTTTTTAGCTGGACGAAGTCCAGCTGGTACAGTAAGACCATTATTGGTATTGATGAGAACAATTGTTATCATCAGTGTTGAATAGAAACAGACAGCACTATGGTACATTGTACTAGGTCACAACAGCATAGACGACCAATTTCTGCAATGTCATTTCAACACCTTTTGACACAGTGGCCGTAATTTTTACACATCCAAAAAAAAGTAAACAAAGGAAAGAGAAAAAAATAACAACAAGAAAAGAAAAAGGAAGGTTGAAGGAAAAGGGATTTATGTAAAGAAATGATTAAGTGATAAATTAACTGATAAATGGATAAATTTAAGAGGAATAATTTTCCTCTAAATATTCTTAATTATTTCAGGCTAGTCTTTTTAGATTGTCATAGAATTCTAATTAAGCAACTCATTCCTACAGTATTTGTTAATTAAAAGTTATTGAAATATAGAAATATTTATGATACATATAATCATCAAAGTTTTACTTCAGCCTTTCAAATGTTACAGTGAATCATTTAGTTAAACTTATTATTTTCTTAACTTAGCATAAGTAGACGGAAAATTCCGTATATGATTTCTCGAAACATCATTACCATACAGATCGTTTAGAAGCTTTTTGCAAAGGATTACATTAAATTTTAAAAAAATGAAAAAACTTAATACACGAAATAGTCGAACCATAATGTTATGAATAAACAAATTCATCTGCCAATTACGCAATTTCTAAAGCTAAACGTTTTCACTCATTTGTTTTAAGTAAATAAAAAAGAATGAAAAAGGTAACGTGAAGTTAACGTGAAAAGTTAACACAATAAAATTATGACATGAAATTTTCGACTTTTCCTTTTATTAGGCTAATATTACTGAGAATGAAAACGTAATGCAGGAAAATAAAATGTTTATTACCAGATTTATCAAAACAACTAGCAAAGATTATAATGCATTTTTTTTTTGATTAGATAATCTTAAGATCAAATTGATTAAACAAAAGAAAAAGTGAATTCAATACAGTTCAATTCAATTCAACTTGTCATATTTTCAAGTTCATTAAAATCTAATTTAGTTAAAACAAAAAAAAATTGATTTGGTTCAATTCAAATTCAATTTGCTTCATATTAATCTAATAATTGTGGTATGATTCCGAAATATCATTGAGTTTGATAACATATGATAACTTCATTACACATTTTATTTGCCCATTCAATAATTTTAAACTATTCTTATGATTATCATTTTATCACTTTCAACCTGAAACATCAATTCAGTCATTATTTCTATGGACTAAAAAAAATTAGTTACTGATTTGATTTCGGACTGGAATTCCTAGCTTAATAGTTGAAATTTACAATCAAGAAATGAATTACATTAGATTACTTATTGTGAAGTAAATAGTAAATATTATGAGCTGTGATAAGAAAGACAAATGATTACTTATCCGTGATAAGATGAACATTAATGTTCATAAAAGATGTCGATATCACTATTATCTATTATATGATGGATTGAAATGAAATAGAGAGAATGGAGAGGGAGAGGAGAGAGGAAAAGATAAAATTAATCACACATAAAATTTAAACTGCAGGAAAAAGGAAATGATGGAGAACATAAAACGATAGTAGTAGGTTGAGCAGTTCAGCCGATCAACCTCGACTGACGATCGTTAATGTCTTGAAATCCGTTTGAGAATTTGTTGCATCGGTTGGCATGTGACCTAAAATGACAGCACATTTCAAAATCAATGTGTTCGAAATAGGCGTTTTTATAAAATCAACTCTCGTCATTATCTTGCGCACCGTTCCCTTTTGTTCTCTGCTGATAGTATAGCTTCATAGTGATCATATCCTTATCATCGCTATTATAATCATCATATTTGTTAACTGCTATGCTTAAATTTAAATCTATGTTTTAGGACTAATGATTTTTAAATAATCAAAAATTGACACAAAAATAAAAAGAAGTTAAACATTGCTTTTATACGTAGACGAGCGTTGATGATTGAAATTCTTTTACGTATTTTCCTCTAAAACTTAAATTTCTATTTCAAGTTAATGTTTGTTTTTTTAACTTTAACAATACACTGAAAAAAAAAAGTATAATTCCAATTAACTAATAATATGTTTGAATTCCGTTTAATTTTTTGATAACCGGATTTGCAATACGGATACGGATAGAGAGAGAAAATCATCTACCTATACTATTTTTAAAATTTACCAAATCCTGTAATATTTCTCATCTACTTCTTCATGTCTCAGGGATAATTAATTTCGAAATAACAAATTTGAAATTCTGGGCATAATGAAAGTTAATTGATAAAATCATTTTCGTCAAAATGGTTACTATTATTATTGTTGTTGTTGTTGTTGTTATTTGTTGTTGTTGTTGTTGCTGTTGTTGTTCCTGTTGCTATTGCTGGTGTTGCTTAACCAGCTTGTACCCTTGCTATAGTTGCTTGGGATAGTGCAGAAATTCGTTCCCTGTGTGCATTTTAGTGTGGGTTTCGAAGAACTGCTTCTCTCATACTATAATACAATGGAATGCATTTATGTACAATAATTTCAAATCGTTTTAGTGAGGTGCCTTTTGAAATTAACTATAATTTTTATTAGACCAATTGAGCGCTATACTCTTTTCGACCAATAGTCTACAAATCATTTTAGTTACCGCGATTTTATGGTTAGAATTCAGTTGAATTTTTGAAATTTAGTTCTGTTTTTTTGCAGGATAACAAAATAGGTTTAATTTGAATCCATGTAAATTTTCCAAAAAGATGGGAAATTACTTATCAGTTATCAGAAAAGATTAGGACAGATGATTTCAGTGAAATGATAAATGATTTTTAACAATATGTGAATTGCTGAGAATATTAGCATTTTTCATTCATATCTGTTTTGCGTCGAAATTTTTCCTAGTATCAGACTCCAGAACCAGAATCGATAGCATTGGAAATATTCAAGACATTCAGGATATTTCCTCATAATGAAGATTATTCTAATATTTAAGTTAATAAGATTAAAAATTGGAATTTAAATTTTGGTAGCAAAATTTTTTGATACTTCCAACAAAACTTATACAAAAAATATATGCCTTATGAGTCCATGTCGTCTTTTACTTTTCGGCCAAAATTTTCTCCTTCAAACTACGAATTTCATACATTTAACTGTGACATTTCCAAGTTTCTAAAATATGGGATTTCAGTCTGTTTGTTCTTTAACCTCCAAAACTTTGGAAACTTTTCGATTAAAATTTTTTCTTCTTTTTATTTGTTGCAGGACTTAGAAGAATACGTTTTGAAGTAAAGAAATACTATATCTAATGGGAAATATTTTGGTGAGTATCGTTCAGATACATCCATACACCTTACTCGGATTTCTCATAATTTTTGTTTGGATTATAGCTGTCATCCATGCAATTTACAAGCTTATCGTCGAAAAGGTTGCCTATTCCAGGCAGTATTCTTCATAATTACGACTGTAATTTATGCATGAAATTATCGGAATTCCAGTAAAAAAAATCATGTAACTGGGATAATGGGATAATAATAATAATTCACATTTATATCTTCATGTAATTTAAAATTTGAATTCGAATTTACATTCTGAGATTAGAATTTGAAGCGTTTTGAAGCCATGGGGTGCAGTTTCGATTCATCAACGAATGATCGACAACAATGAGATTAAACGACAGCGTCATATTGATGATATTCGTTTAAGAATTAACACCGATGATCCTGATATTTTGCAGAAAAGGAAATACATTCTGTCGTTGAATTTCTTCGAATTGCGAGGTAAACCGCATTGTTAATTCCTATTCCAAATTTGATCAAGCATCAATTGATTGATTCAAAATGTCTCAATTTGCTATGACAGTTTATGCTACACTGAAGCTAAATCAGTCTTATTTTTTTGGACTTAGAGCAGTTTTTGAATGAAGTTTATGGATAAATGATTAAGGTTTCGAATATTGTTCCACTTTGAGCAATACTTGTGTTTCAAGTTCCAGTAATCACAATTATTTAGTTGAAAGTTTCGGAAAATGTTGCATAACTTTACAGAATTGCTTGGCTTCATTGATCGGTCATTATTCATTTAAAAAACTGATATTTTTCATTTTTTCAAGGTGAATTGCAAAATGACTCATTAACTGCTGTAGATGTATTAAACGCTTTTGTCTGGAAGGCTGAAATGGTGCAGAGAGAAATTAATTGTGTTATCGATTTTCTGAATGAATCTTTTGAGCAGGCCCAAAATTTGGATGCAAAATGGAACAACATTTCTGGAAAACCTCCACTTTTTGGTATGCCATTCAGCGTGAAAGGGAATTTTTACGTGAGTCTAATGTCTTTGTGCTATTCTCTAATATAATTAAATTTACGGTTAATATGTAGTCATTTTCCATCATTTTAGGTGAAAGATCATGATTGCACTGTTGGACTTGCAAAGTTTTTGCAAAAACCAGTGGAAAATGATTGCACGCTGGTTACTTTTTTGCGATCACAAGGTGCGATACCGTTTGTTATAACAACTGTCCCACAAGCGTTGTTGAGTTTTGCCTGTTGCAGCAGTTTGTATGGAATAACTTCGAATCCACACTTGCATTCCAGGTATATTCTGTTATTACATTACAGATTTTCAATTTGTCGCCATTACAGAGACGAGTTATTTCGGATAACTAGTGGAAGTTACACTCAGTGTTAGTAAGATAGAAAGCTTCGCTGTTGTATTATTTCAAATTTCAGAATCTTTGAACGCTGCAACTAGATAAATAGAAGTTATTTTGTCTTTATATGAAGTAGTTATGTTTGTCACCAGTGAAAATAGCATCACATTGAATGACTGAGTGAGTTTTTTTTTTTTTGAATTTTTCTCCCGTAATATTTGATTAGTGAAGTTTTTTAATTTCTAAGCCTTAAATGATTTCACTTCAGAACACCGGGAGGCTCATCCGGAGGAGAATGTGCACTACTTACCGCTGGCGGAAGTACATTTGGGATTGGAAGTGATTTAGCTGGTAGTTTAAGGATTCCAGCAAGTTTTTGCGGTGTTACAACTTTGAAGCCAACAGAAGGTTGCAGTGTTTTTCTTATATTAATCCTTACTATATTTTTAGTCAAAATATTTACAAACATCCCGAGAAATCTTTTATCTGTCTCTCTATTTAGGACGTTTAAAGGTGAAATATGCGCTGAAGGGGATTAATGGTAAGAGTCGTTTACCATTGAGTTACGGTTTCTTCACCAAAACTGTCGATGAACAAATTTTCTTGCTTAAAATTGTGCTAGGATCAGAAGAATACCATGAAATGGTTCCACATCAGCCACTTTTTCCACTGGATGAACGCAAATTTTTTGTTGGAAATGATCGGTGTCTTCGTATTGGTTATTATATCGAGGATGGTTTTATGAAGCCTGTTCCAGCGTAAGTTACTTTTCAACAATCTCTAACATCGTCAATTGTGTTTCAAAACAGTTTGTGAAATTAATCATTTGAAAATTAAACTTTTATTTGGTGATGACTTGTCCAAAATTGTTACAGAATTTCGGCACTGAAATAGGAGATACACCATTTGCTGTTTCAGGTGTTCAAGAGCTGTTGTGCAAACGGTTGAGAAATTGAAAGCAGCTGGGCATGAACTGGTGCTGTTCCATCTGCCTGATCCGGAAAATGCTGCTTCACTATTTTATCGTAATCTTATGCCATATGGTAAAGACCAATTACTAAAATTATATGCAGATGAAGTAATCCCTCCATCTTTTCGTACTTTTATCTTCCTTCTTAAGGTTTGCTTCTTTTCTTTTACTCCAGTTCAAGATGTATTTTGAGAATTTTTGCATATTACTGGTAAACAAAGAATAAAGTTACATCCCAACATTCAGGTAAATGAAAGGTAAAATTACACCATAATATTTAGGAAGAAGGTTGGGATTGTTGATTGATATACTATTACATATAATTTCCTGCTTCATTTATATTGCTTTTCTAAAGACAAACACAAGCACTTACCCTAAATACTCACATTTCAGATGTCACGCACCCAAATCTTTATTTGCAGCTACCATTTTATGTGTGCAGTACTATTAGTTATATTCTATCATTCATCAGTACGTCACTATCGATAGTTGCTGGTTCGTACGTTAAAAGCCTTGGAGATCTGCAAATAACACATGAACTAACTGATCAATATACAGAAAAGGTTTTTTCTTCCAGTTTTTCAAAGTAAATTACATTTTTATGGTGTGTAGCAATAGAAGCAAAGAAGGATGAGGAAAAAAGAAAACTAGAAGCATGAACTTTTGGAAATAAGGGTTGAGGTTCGTATATACTAAACAACTTACAAAATTTTCAAAGGTTTTATTTCATATCGGGCAAATAACTCATTTTAGTAATTCTCTATATTTCATTTTTCAGTTTATAGAGCAATGGAAAACACTCGAGCTGGATGCACTTATATGTCCAGCATTTACAGGTGATGCTTCTCCATTAGTAAATTATCTTTAATGATATCCGTGCAGCTATTTTAAAAAGCTATTGAAGTCTTGAATGAAATAAATTTCCCTACTTTTGCAGTTCCGGCTGTACCGCACGATTATCCAAGCCGTCTTGGAGTTTGCGCTTTTGCGACCGGTTTGTTTAACTTGTTGGATCTTCCAGCTGGAGTTGTGCCTACAGGAACAGTAAACTCGGAAGATGATAGATTACTAGCTGATGAAGATTCCTGGCGTACAGGTAGTGTTTATGTATTACTTTCATTCACAGTCGACGGTCAGTTGTTTCGAGAATTGTTTCCGTAGATTTTTAGAATCAAATTTTAAAGGGAAGTTTGCAGGCAACGACTTCGCATTGAAAATGCTAAGAAAGGCAGCTCGTGATTCAGCAGGTTTACCTGTGGCTGTGCAAGTAGTTACTTTACCGTTGAGGGAAGAAAAGTGTTTGTCGGTAATGAAAGAGGTCGAGAAGGTATGGAAAAAGTAGATAATAAATACTTAATCTGGATATTCATGTTCTGACAGTGTAGTTGTACTTATCTCATTTTATTTCGTGAATAATAAACGGTATTGCAAATCAATAGTTACTACAACAAATAATGTTTATTGCTGCTACACTCTGCGAGAAATGATTCAGAAATGATCGGTTAAATTTAAATTCTGGATGGAGTTGGAATATTTAATCGTGTGTTATGGGTTGGCAATAAAGAAATCTGACCTCTCGTTTTGAAGGTTCCAAAACGGTTTCTTGACTTTCGTAATGACATCGTTGGCATAGGAGTAAAGAAATATGTAAGTGAATATGAATAGAGACGGGAAAAGGAGAATCGAGCTAGGTATAACAGAGAGAGGAGTGGGGCTTGACAGTCTTCATAATTTGCGAGTATATTTTTTCTTGTAAATGATTTCAGTTTTTTTGATCATTAATTTCTAACATTGAAACAAACTTAAAACAACTAGATATTTTTTACCATTTCTAAATGAATACAGATGAGAAGCCACGTATTTAGAAGCATACCTGGTAGTCGATTCATCTGTGATTATTATGGTTTTCGACGACGAATCCAATTAATATCTGCGCGGAAAGAAAGAACTGCAGTGTCCCTCACTGTTATTTTCTACAAATTAATCGTTGTTGATTTTTGGCTAGTCGTTTCCCAGCCGTTTACCATTCCAACAGAAGACAGGATGGTGAAGAACTTGAAATTTTGTTGGCGGTAGGGTTCTTTATAGAAGAAGAAGAGGTAGGTAGCGCTAGAAGGGTGCAATTTTCGGCTACTGTTCGGTTTTGTGACTAGATTAGGTCTTAAAAGTGTTTAAAAAGGTTTATCCGGTTCGAAGTCCTGCATTAATTTGTTCAATATGCGTGGATCTAAAACTTGAAATATAAAATTAAAGCCAAAGGTTTAATAAACCCGACAGTTTGGTAAAACATTCATGTGGAATGAGAAAAGTTATCTGAATTTTCAGAATTCAACATTATTATGATACTATGAGCTGATTTATGTGATTGGTTTTGGCATATACTTCAAACGGCGTAGAGAAGTTATTCCGCTTGAATTGGTGAAGAAATGTTGCCTCGTAATTTGCAAGCACTGCGGGATAGGAAAAGTAATTGGTCGCTAGCAGAAGATCGGCAAGTAAGGCGCAATTTTTTTCGCGGAATTCTGGGAAGATTAGTTTTCAAGATGAATCAAGCGATATTATCTGCACAATAAAAGGCAGGAGATCTTGTTTCCTTTGCTACTTGCAGTTTTTATGAGTCAGTACTTTCACCTGAATAATTCAGGCTTTTGTTCATCTTTTTAGATAAGCAATATTTATTATAAGAATAAGATTATTAAGTAAGTTTTGTGCACAGTTTGAGGCATAAACCGTTGTTTTATTCGTTATTTTTTTTCAGCTTTGCTGTTTGTTGGAGGAAATAAGGTCTTCTTTAACCTTAAAGATCAATAATGTTTCGGATGCAATCCAGGAAAATTCTTTGAAGATCACCAATGCATGTGTACAAGTTTCGAATCTCAACAATCGATTGTCCTTATTTGCAGCTGATCAATTCATCGAAAGCGTTGGTTTATTTACTCATATTTGCATTTATTTATTCCCTTTATAAATTTGAACCTGGCACTCACTTTCTTCTCTGAAATGCAATTTTGTATTTTTTATCATCCATGCATATCGCAGGAAGGAGCAAAAGCTTTGTTCGCAATTCCTTATTTAGAGTCTTCTCTTGAGTGTGGACTGAGCAGTTTGCCCTAAGGACGGCATATGATTCATCCATTAATTCATTCATATTTCAGCGTGTGGCTGATGACGCTCCAGCATGCGTCAGTCCAACTCTGGCTTCTCAAACGGTTAGATTTTAATACACTTTTCGTTGTTTTTGAAAATGATAGTTGATTTTTCTATCTATCCACAAATTCAGGTGGTCCCAAACAAGCAAACGGAAAAAATTGATAATTTACGTCAAGCGGTGTCAATGGGATTAGAGTTGATGCGAACACATTTCAAGCGAATTGATATACGTCCCGAGGATCTAGATGAAGATAACGATCCAATTTGCATGCCTGAACCAATCTTCGAACCATATGTGCATTCTTTGCTTTTTTATTAGAACAGAATTTTGCATTTTGTCATTATTTCTACTTCTTTTCCTTCCATTTTCTGTAATATTAAGTTTTGGTTGGAAATTTGTTCTCCCTCAGGTGTTACAGAAAAACTAACAAGAAAAAGGCTGTAAATCTGCCTTTTTCTCGTTAGTTTTCCTGTAATGATAGGAATCTATTCGAATGATAAAAAGTAAAAATGGTAATGCAACCATTAATGATTTGAGATTCGTTTCTTTCAGGATGAAAATCTTTCACGGCCATTACCACTCCTGATTGGTAGTTCAGGCTGGAATTCTTCATCTTATGCAGGTTCTTCAGAGGAATGTGCTAAAATAGCGAAGGTCCTAACTTGTTTATAATTTTTTACATCAGGCGACATTTGAGTAACTTCTAGCTTATTACATTAATGGTCTGGCGCATTACCAGTACAGTGTGGTATTCCTTAAAACGAATGTGCGTTCTCAATGTTTTGAGGATCAGCAACATGTTGTGAAAATGTCATAAATTTAAGGTAACTGAAGAGGTTGTTGTCAGTTTGCCACCTTTCACCCAACCAAGAATGGCGGAGTGCGGAGGTCCATCTTATTTGGATCCACTGTAAGTACTTTGACCGGAAAATCGTTCGTGTCATACTTTTTTGTTGTAATGAGGTTTACGAATTTTAATAACTTTTTTTAGCTCATTACTATATCAACATGTAAATTCTTCCGTCCCTTCTGTTATGTAATCTATAAACAGTAGTAGTATGACCTTAATTTGTTGGATATGCGCTTTTCCATTTGTATAAATTTTATGCTTTATTTAAACTATTTCTGTAGAAATGGGAAAGTGGCATGTATGATATCAAATCAAGCTACATCAAATATCAAAGGTGTTGAAGGAAAAATTGGTAACTGTTCAAACGAGTACAGTAGTGAGACTTATACTCCTCAGGTATGTTATTTGATTCTAATTTTAGAATATCCTCAGATTTGTAGTAAGAGCATATGATTGCTTGCGTCATTTGTCTCCATCCAGTAAAGGGTTCAAGTTACATGTATGCTTTGGAGTCAGATAACAGTAAATGTATCGTCCAGATTGAAGGATCAAAGGCTCAGTCGATAGCGAAGAGTTTATTAATTTATTCAGGAAGTGGTTGCTACGTCCAGTTCACAAGAAAAAGAAATTAAAAATGCAGCAGAATTCACATCTAATTTGTCAAGAGATGGGGCATCGCGGCGGTGTATGTTTTGTTTATACATTTTTTTCAGCTTAATTACGTTCAATATTTCTGCTGTTTCTTACATGTGGAAGAACTCAGATTTGTGTAATCTTATTGTGTTGCAGGCCTTGAAGTACCGGTAATACCTCGAAACCCTGAAGTGTCGGTGAAGCATTCTGGTTCCGAAGTGTCCCACAAGCCTCCGGATCAGGAAATATCTACGAGACTTCAGGAATCTCAAGTACCAGTTAAAAGAATATTGACTAATGATATAGTGGAAGATCAAGCAAAGGAAAAAACCAGCGAAGTATCTTCTTGTATAAAACATTGTATTTATTTGTATGGTAAGAGAAAACTGTGTGGCGCGCTTCGTGTTTCAGAAGATTTTATGCTTATCTTTTCCTACTGATGTACTAATAACTGAGGCCAAATGTTGGCAACTTCTACAAAATCATTTTTTTCTTGGAGGGCATATCAAACGCTGTGAATAAATTGTTTGTCGACAGCAGCTCCGACGAGGATGATCTTTTCAGTGACCTTAAGAATACGGTTCGTTATTTTCTTAATAAAATGACAAAAATTTCTTAGAGACTATGAAACATTATGCAAGGTTAACGTTTTCCGGATTTTATAGATTGTGGAAACAAAGAGACATATTTCTGCTTATTCGAGTGATTCTCAATTCATTTCAACCACTGAAAGAGAGAATATCAGCTTACGAACGGATATGAATGCGCATAGTCCAGATGTGTTCGCTGATGTTTCGAAACCAGTAAGCATTTGCGTTTAAATGGAACTGCGACGGATTGGAAAAATTAGATTGTTGATGCAAATCACGTTTTTTTAACTTATATTTAGCTAATATGGCGGAAAAACTAACGGAAAAAAAGCGGAAAAAAGAATAGTAGACGGTAATGGAAAAGCCGTCATTGAAAGTAATTTTAATTGAATAATGATTAATATTTTTGGGTGTTTTTAGAAAAATTCTTTGAAAGCTACGGATTATATCTTTGTAAATGACGCGCAGACTTCGGATTCATTCCGGAATAAATTAGATGGTATACTTTCAAATAAAATTATGTCAAATACGATCAATGACTTGGAAAAACGTCAAGGGAAAGAAATTACAGGAGAAAGGATAAAGAATGATGGAACCAACGCCGTTTTACCTTCTCTTGCAAAGGTATAATGGGGCAAAAAATTTCATTATGGAATCACTTGCTGATAATTGCAGATAAATTCATGATTGTTTTCAGCTGCGAGCGAAAGGACCGCCTCGACGTTCACCATCACGTTTGTTGCAGAATTCTGGCAAAGACAATGACAAGGATGAAGTGGAATCGGTTCATCCTTCCATAGTTGTAACTGCAAATGTAGAAAATAATCAAACTATTGAAGAAGAAGCTGAGGTATGTAAGGGACGACAAAATGATCTGCTGAAAATCGGTCTCGGAAAGCGTGTTACTGATAATGTAAGCAGTTTAAAGCAGAGGAACGACACTAATTCCATATTTTCTTCTGATTCCGACGATGATATTTTTTCCACTTTTTCCACTAGGTCTAAAACTAATGCACTTGTTTCGAAATTACAAAACGGGAACGACGGTGTACAATCACTGCTAGCCTCTAGGGATGGTTCTTTAGTGACATCAGCAAGCCGATCGCAGATTCCTAAAACTGATTGTAAATTGAAGACTTTGTTTGACTCAGATGATGACCTTTTTGCTAGCTCTATTCCGGTAAAAAAACAGGAACGAGAATCTGGTAGAGATAAAGAAGCGGTTTTGGCGAAAGTAGTTCAAGAAACAATAATTCCAAAAAAAGATGAGTCAGTCCTCAAAAAAAAGGAACCAATTGTTCCGAGAAACAAACCAAGTACTTCCAAACCGAAAAGAATAGAAATTTTTGATGATGATTCTGATGGTGATCTTTTCAACTAATGATTTTCGTCCTTGTGAAATTTTTCAAATCATGTAATTCATGCATTGTTATATGTCAATTTTTTTTCATACCAATAAGTTTTGATTAAATACTATATCAAATGACTGTTCCGTCTGTTTCATTATTTAATATTTTGCCATCCTAATAAGCTTCCCTTTAATTCCTGATACGAATATTGATAACCGCTCGACTTAATAATTCAGTTTGGCACCAACATAAACAAATGCTTGAAACAAATACTATGATGTTGCTATTCCTATCTTCAGTTTTCATCCTGTGAGCGTGCCGTTCGATAACCTGCACTTCGTAAAGCTTGCGACGGTGACCCCAGAGCGATAACGGTACCGATATCCCCTCTGAAAATAAAGTAGGGCCATACGCGGCGAAGGAATCATACCAAGGAGTTAATTCATAAACCAGTTCAGAAGGGAAACAGTAGTTCCGGGAGGGAAACAGTAAATATTCCGGTGCTAAGAATGTCGACATGTCACGGCTCAGATTACAATTTCATTTGCTCATGTAAGTGTTGAACATTTGCTTTTCCTTGCATTGTAATTCTAACACTCCCAGTTTCTTCTGAATATTTTGCCATATGCCGTGGGTAAACAAAAAACAAATTTAACGTAGAGTACATAACTGTATCAAACAATGCTGTAATAGATTAAGCCTGAGGCAGAGCTTTTCGTTACAATGTGAGGATAAGATGAAAAAAACGGACTATTTTATTTCTGAAAGATAGTTCTGTGTACGGTGAGCACAGAAATACAATTTATGTGGATACTGAACATGGCAGTGCATGGGCATGAAAGTCTAATCACGATCAAACAGAGGTAGGAACAATTTGGGCAGTAAATGGAATATAGTGCAATTATAACTGACAATGTTCAACGAGAAAGTAAGTACACTATTTTGAAATGAATCAGAATTTAAAATAAGTGCGAAGGTCTTCCCCCATGATTCCTGCAGTCAGGAAATAAAATTGGACAGGGCAAATCTAAAATTCAAAGGAAAAGAAAATCAAGTAGGTATCCCAGCCGTGAGACGTAAACACATAAAACATCCGACGTTATAATGAAATGGTACCACGGCTACATAACAGTAATTAGAGGAGGTTCTGCGGTGACTTACAAAACGGAGGGTGGGAAATGAGAAATTTGATACATTTTGCAAAAACAACAATCTGAATTTTGAGACTTTGCCAGCTTCAACATGGTTTCCCCAAATGAGAAAGCCTTGTCATCAAAAACAGCGGCAATGTGATATTGAAAGAACTTTAAAAAAGGACAACACGGGACAAAATATACAAATAGGATGATGGAAGTCGTTGTACAGTTGCTGCCAAAAGATAAAAATGGAAGTTTGAGCCATTATGCTGATCGAAGAGACTTACTATACACAATAGTTTCTCTAAAAAAAGTACCCTAAATTGGTCCTATCCACGTTTATACGTCTTAAGAAATTATCCATCGAATAAAAGCTAGAATTTAATTTCAACATTTTAGGAGTAAAAGCTCAGTCTAAATTCACTCTTTTTCATTACCGAATATAACAGTTATCCAGGAATTTCAATTTAATAGAAGTCGAATTTTACTATAGTATAACTGAATCAATGAGACACCGGTCCAGAATTTGTTCTGGTTTCAACGGTGCAACGCGTGCTACAAGTCAAAGCAGCCGCCCTGCTATCTGAACCAAAGTTAAATAAAAACAACCGAATAAGCGTCACCAGTAAAAGATAAAAAGAAAACAGAAATCAAAGAAAATACCAAAGGTTTTTGGAGCAAGTGCACCTTTTTCACAAAAATAAATCTCTCAAATTTCTCGAAAACTACCAACAGCTATCTTTCGTGCATCGTTTGGTATCGTCAGAACGCCTTTTTCTACACTAATCTGAGGTCGTTCACAAAAAGATTGCAGACTGGATACGAATTTCATTTTAGCACCCCACAATTAAGATTGGAACCTTCTATTTTAGCATGAAAAAGGAGACTCCAAAGATAAGTGACGAGTAAAAATAAACATTTGCACACATATATATCCATACGAAGGTGCGTATGCACATGTGAAATTGACAGAAAAAAGGTTTGCAGTTTGCTATTCTCACAAAAACTTCAGCTAAACAAGCTATCTAAGTACAATTATCTAAATGGAAAATACAACTCAGTATAGGATGATAAAAATTGCAAAACGAGCTAATTCAAAGAGTTCCAATTACGGATCATTTCACCGACTTCATACGGCAATTGTGTACGATCCCATTTATCACGGAATACCTCAATAATCTCCGAAATTCTTGCAGCAAAAAGTTCTAGATCCACCAATGGCCAATCGCGACTTTTTCCCACAGCCTGAAATTGATAACAGATGAGTTTAATAAAGTACAATTACAAAAATTTGCATTAATTACGGTACTCTGTACCGTAATTAATGCAAATTTTTGTTAAATCAAATTCAAATCAAATCTTTCCTATCTTTAAGAACATTTTTTTTTCCACAAAACATATACTTGATTAACTTCTATTTATTTCAGAATTACCATATGGACTATTCCATCGAGTTTGTTGAGATCGATTTTAAGATTTCTACCTTCGTTAATGATACCCGTTTCACGATTTGAACTTGAATTGCTCTGGAATGAAATACTTCTGGAACAACTCATTCCATCTTAAAATATAGCAGTGCTTATAACAAAAATATAATAATACGCGTTTTCTGCATCTTAGTGCTAAATAAACTTCTTCGCATCGACCTAACACTCTCTAAATATTCTCTTCCTCTGTGTCATTCATGAGAAATTCATCGAATTCTACTATTATGCGGCTACACTTAAAACAGATTTTTATTAATGAAAATTTACATTGACGATAAATCCGTAACGAAATTAAAAAGCAGAAATTGTCGTAAAGGATAAAAAGCGGTTTAGAATTGAAAGTGCTGCATTTTAGCGAATTTGAGTAAAATCAATACTAACAGTATCCATACACCGTCCATTCTCGAAACCCTTGTCATCATCCGTTATCGGCTGGTCGCCTTCACTTAGCACACCATCTTCAATATCAACACCTTCGATTTGACTACTGAAGAATATACAAATTACCAAAAAGTTTCTTTTTATAAAAAGTGGGGCTTTCAATTGAAAATCCGAAATATAATTTTAGTCAAATCAGTCAATTAAATGATAAATATTACTCTGTTAATTCGATTTCCTAAAAACCCAAATAACAAATACTAACCTCAAATTTGGTTGGCTTGCACGGCACTTTTTAAGGGATTTTTTGATGCAACGCCGTTTCCGAGACAATCTATAAGTGTGCAACCCACGTCGCTTGATGCCGGTTTTTTTCAATTCCTGAAAAAAAAATTAAATCCTTTATGCTTCAACAAATATCACTGCATCTAAACACAGCCTGTTCAAATATTTTGGAAAATTATTTATTTACAGTTATTTAATATTTTCAATGTTTCGATTTCTCTAACATGGTGTAGATATTTTTATAGAAAAATGACTTCTGGCGCACGCGTTTCCAATTGACCGTTCTTCACATGAACTTCACAATTATTCGCTACATATCCGTTAAGCTGCTCCCCACGACCGCCTTCATCACTTTCGTCATCCACCTCGATGCCATTCTCTTTCAACATTCTTTTCACATCCTAAGTTAAATTAGTCATAAAAACATTTAAAAACTTTTCGGTCATCTCTATGCTTCAAAACTACTACAAATCCTGAGTTCCCAGACATCAATTTAATTTTTTCGTTCTCTTTTTATTTTAAAAACACTACGTGATGTCATTCAGATTCAAACATGTCGAAGTCCTAGGTTCTCAGGATACCGTGCTTTCTTACCTCTAGACGTTTCAAAAACTTGGAATCCAGTTCCAGAACTGCCCGCTGACCCATATCCAACAACACTTTCGCCATAATGCGAATCTGACGTCCTAAAATGTTACGCGTATAAATTTTAACATTTTTGTACCATATTTAAGCATTTTAGATGAAAATGCTTTGCAAAGAAAATGGGAGACTGCTTACAACTTGTAGTATCAAAAATACAATTTTTATTCCGTTTTGATATCTTCAGGACTAAAAAATATTTGATGCCTAAAATAAGCAGTATATACAACCTTCATAATCAGTTACTGGATTATATTCCACTGCGTTTCGATGAATCAGTCGGAAATCGTTGAGGAATTCATCAGGCGTCTTATAGCTGGATGCTTTTGAAAACATAGTACCAAGATCCATAGGATTTTTAATGTGTGTGTAATAATCGGGTACATCTACAGGATCCACTGGTTGTACGAATGCACTGAACCGACGGTCACGGATTAAACGAGCTGGAAAAGGAAATAATGGCACAAAAAAATACATAAAAATTACAAATGGAAAAATGAATAGACAAATAATCTAATTCATAACTTATAAAGGATAAGCTGCAACTAACCAATGGTTTCTTCGTAATGAAGGATTACTTCCAAATGATACTGATTATAAAGCTTCTTCAGTTCTTTAATTTCATCATTGCTGAGACGGCTTGACGGTTGTACTACATCAGCTTTTGAAAGTGTAGGATATTCATCAACTACAACGCAAGATGAATTTCTTAGTATCTCAAAACTGAGTTTTGTAATTGGAGGTTCACTAATTTGGAGAGACAATAATCACTCTAGTTTGCCTGCTAAAAGAAACAGTTCTATTTGTCTCTTATGTGAACTACTAATCAAAGGTTCAATCAGAGATCTGAGTTATAACTCAACTTGGAAATATTAAACACGTCTAATTTCTAAACATGCGCAAAAGATTACAGTTATTGAAGATTTTAAATAATAAGTTACTGTTGAATGTTATGGGTGGAGTACAAGCTGGTTCGACAATAACATGCCGGAAATAAGCTTCAAGTCGGTCAGCTGGAGGTGCAGTTATTTCCATTGAATCTTGAGAACGAAAAACTAATTGGATCTGTAATGGTTTGTCACAATTTTTACAATGAGACTGAGGCTTAACGCTTTGAAATGAATAAACTTTTTGCAATGCATGAACTAATATAGTACAGTGTGCGAGATCAGTGCCTTATCCAGCTTACTTCGGACTTTACTCTTCTTCGGAGAGTTATGGAACAATGACATGAACCTACCTCGTCAGGAAGTTCCGAATAGCTACATTCTGCTGTCGAAAGAAGAAGAATGGAAGTGAAACCCGTAAACGAACTGACGGCAGATAGGAGCTAAAAAGCAAATACCATTACAATCAGTTTCGATCCTGTTAGAATAATCGTAGGACTGTTGGAGAATTGTTGGAAAAATGTGTGTCACTATAGCAACAACAATCCATGATTTCGACAACTTTATAGCAACTAATTTATATATCTAGACATATATATATATGTATACAAAAAAATTACCAAATTCCAAACTGATGGAGGTACTGATGAATACCATCTGTCAATGGAAGGAATCAACAGTAAGCACGGTGTCCCACTTGATGAGGCTCGAATAGCTGATTGTACACAGTGAGAAAAACGCTCCTCAGGTGACCCTATAAAAAAAGATAACAAATGACAATCAACACGAAGAGAAAAAAACAGAATTTGACCTCAAGAAATGATAAGCGTAAAAATAATAACCGTAAGAGAAGAGGTTGGCCATTGAAAGTGAAAATACCGGAAGATGATCCAAATGATTTATGATAACAGGTAGGATATACGACGTTTGACCCATATTACTGGAGGAACCGCAGAGCAGTAAACGAGCTGAAACATTTTCCGAGAAAATGATAAGCCTATTAAAAAAATGTTTTAGCAGCTATATGAAATCTTCAGCAACAAAATCAACTTCAAAGCTATATTGTGGTGTAGAGACAGGTTGCATAGTATCGAAACAGGTAAGAAAATACTTTTTAAAACCTAAAAATAAGCTGAAAAAGAATACGCGCTGCTTAGCTAAACTTGAGTGACCCAAATTACATGTGGTTTGAACTATAGAAAATTATATATATTAGTTTAATTGCCGGTATTCTGAGCTTCTCATCAAACATACAATGCAAAAGGAAGTCAATATATTCCCATCTTAGCAAAAAGCTGACTACTAAGAAAATATAATCATGACGAAATTTCTCCACCAGAAGTACGAATACTCATGCAACCGAACTTACCAGACGGTATAGCAGGACTTGAATAAACTGTTTTTAAGATTCGCTCGATGTCACCCAATTCCCGACCGTCATCAACTACATCGTGATAACCCTTAGGAATGCGGTGGCATATTAAAGCAATCACATCTTCTAACAATATCTTAAGCCTGTCGTCCAAAATTCGCGAAGGTATAGTAAAATCTAAAAATCCATGACTGGAATATTCCTGCAGTGTGTTTCGCTTTAGATTCAATATACGTGAAAGCATTTCACGTATATATAAATTAATCGTTATAACCAAAAAAAACTTTAAAAGATATAAATACATACCTCTTCGACCAGCTGGTACAATGCGTCGCATAGCAATATCAAAATCTTTCTTTCCCACTTTTAATGCCTTGGGATCAATGCAAACCTTTTCTTTGGATGAATAAATTTGAGGAAACTGAGATCGAAGTGCAGTAAGAATTGCTTCCGTACAAAGCAACTGAATTATACATGAATGTAAACGCACAAACCAGACTAAGTCAACAATTAATTATGGTTTTTAGGTATCAAAGAAAGACTGAAGAATAAAAACAGAGCCTTATTTCGCTTAACCGTACCTTCAAATCCGCGCCGCAATACCCTGACGTGTGATCAGAAAGCCATTTGAAAATCGTATCTGATGGTCGATTAATTCCCCAACATGACGTATGAATTTTTAAAATTTCCAATCTGGCATTCTTATGAGGCAAACTAAAAAAATCAATGCAAACTGACTTCATCAAAAAACAGTATTAGGTCGAGAAGTTTAGTGATTCTGCAATCTCCTAAAGGACTTCAGAACAAAGAAGAAACAAACCGGAAGCTTAATTCTCGATCAAATCGACCAGGACGTCTCAAAGCAGGATCAATCGCATCTATCCTATTCGTTGCTCCGATTATAACAACCTTAAAAAAGACGTTTCTTAAGGAATTATGAAAATACAGTTGGACAAAGTATAAAAGTCAACATTGAAATATAGAGAAAAAGCATTACCTCGCACCGACTGTCCAAACCATCCATAAGTGCTAGCAAAGTTGAAACGATGGAACTGTGAATTTGATCTTGTCTTGAACTTCGAACGGGAGCCAAGCCATCGATTTCATCAAAAAATATTATAGAAGGACGCATTATGAAGGCCTGTTCGAAAAGAGCTCTAAAAATACAAAACCATCATTTAATTAATACTACATAAGAAAACAGTTCTATTTCATTTTCATTTTCAAACCACCAGAAATTAACGTTACAGTGCAAAAAGCATAAGATAAAAATGGAAACTGTAACATACACACACCAATATAAAAATAGAAGAAATACGTCTAGGACGTGTGGTACGGAATAATTAAATGAAACGCCAACCTTAACTGTCGTTCAGATTCGCCTACCCATTTGCTCAAAATATCGGCTCCTTTCCGCATGAAAAATGCTACTTTTTTGTCACCTTCGCTACATGAATTGGCCAACGCACGTGCTACAAGTGTCTTTCCCGTACCTAAAAATGTTTGTTGTTATAGTATCGTACTTTAGAGAAACTAATCAACTGAAAAGTGAGATATTTTTATGTCAAAAGATTTTCGATGATAATTTAATGAGAACCACTAAATTTGTAAAACCATTGATTCGCAAAATTGTATCACGTGCTATAAAGTATTAAAACAACTGTTAGTATCAAGAGGTTACCCACTTAACTACATGCTTAATGAATACAAAAAAACAAACCCGGTGGCCCGTAAAAAAGAACTCCTTTCGGCGGCTGAATATTGAACTGAGAAAAAATTTCACCGTACAATAACGGGAAAAGAACTACTTCTTTCAAAGATTGTATATGACAATCCAAACCACCAATTTTGCTAAAATCTATGCTACGATCAATGTGCATGGGATCAATATCTGATCCGGAAATGTTAGCTGCTCCCGCTTTGCGACGGATCAATTCACGCACGCCAATTGTATACGACAGATCATCGTCTGAAAAAGAAGTCTCCATTATGAAGTATATGGAATTTTTATTATAACAATCCTTTTCTCTACAATTTTCGCACTGCCAAATCATTTTGACTAGTAAAAGAAAAAAAATCATGGGAAGAGAACTACCTTTAAGGATTGTATGTGACAATTCGAGTCACTGCTAAAATCGGTGTTGCATCAATGTGCATGGAGTCACTATCTGATGCGGAAAAATTAACCTTAAGAATTAGACTGCGATACAAAAGGGTCTGTGTTCGGAACACAAAAAACAATTTAACTAAAACTTACTGTTGACTGGACGTAACTGAGCTCTAGCTTTATTCATTCTTCGCAAACGGTGACATTCGAATCGAGCATCCCCAGTAGCTTGCATGGCACCTTCAGATGAAGTAGAGGATGAATCCGAATCGCTTCTACCAAAGAGTCGTTTTCTATAAAGAATAAAAAATTCATATACTTCTTGAAATTCCAAAAATAATAGCACGGTAGAGATATGAGATGAAGTTGAACATTTCCAATTGGTGAGATTCCTCATAATATCAGAAGTGTGATACCGATGGATATGTCGTCGTGATCCTGATTCTCGTAAATCATTATTCGACAGTTCACGTCGAAGAGTATATGTACGAGTAGACTGAGCACGCGGCTCAATACAAAAGCGTGCTACTGGATTGATATGTGTCCTTAACGCATAATGTCGCGGCACATTTTCATCTGATTCATCATCTTCCTATATATAATGTGATTAAAAAATTTGTCGACGCAGTATAAAATTATATTCACTTCATGACCAGTGTTTTTGTTTCGAATATCATTACGTTTCCCGTGTTTTCATATCTCTTCCTCGTGCAAAATTTCAAATCGTATAAAACTGTTTTATCAGAAAGAAAATTTTGGAATCTCAAGATGTTTCTTCTGATGTTACTTAAGTGAAGCTGCAACTGCACTATTCTTTTCTCTACCTTGAAATTTTTTTAAATGATAAGATTTGGTACTGCTTGCAAGAGATGTCTGCTTTGGACTGGGCATTTCAATGGCATTTCAGCATTTACAAACATCGAGGATCCGCACTGCATGTGTGCGATACATGAAAAATCAAATAAGAAAATAAAAAAATTTCGACTAACTTCCGCAGCACCATTCCTTCGATCTTCTTCACCATCTTCTGAATCTTCTTTTTTAGGTTGTCGCCTACGAAGTGAACTGTAATGAACGTAAGTACAATTTATTCTTAGATACTGTAATGCTGACTTAATCGCATGTCATATTTTCATGTATTGCAATCGTATCGATTAATGCTTTCTTTATCTCTTTAACCTACCACCCTTAACCTGAAAAACAAGGGCTTTAGGGTATTGTAAAAGCAGAACAAATACATTTCAACATACTTGCACGCCACAACATTTTTGGCCTTTTTTTGGGCAACGAGTGTGGCTTGCTTCTTTGCTTGATGTCGCTGTTTTACGCTTTCGTACATATTTGGTTCTACAACTTCCTGTTTAGTGGCAGATTCAATCGCTGAATTTGACAATACCGGGCGTGCATCTTCGGCTGGTGAATCTGAAGCCGGAGAATTGATCTCCTCGTCAACTGGAGATGATGGTTTCGACCTGCAATATAGGTTTTACTTTGAAATATTAATTTTTTTAAGAAACTGAGATTTAAAGAACATATCAATATCTTTAATACTTAGTTCTTCACTTGCAAGTTCTTCCAGTTTCAATAATTTATGAACAAATGAGTTTATTTAGGAAATAGTTATAAAAATCGTTAAGTCTTTTCGGAAATAGCTCATGTACTCCGTAGACTGCTTATATATCGTACCTATTATTCACAAAATCACTCCCAGGAAGTGGTATACCTCGATTTTTTCCGGATTTTTGAATGCATCACACAATCTTCGAAATCATCATCAACGTCGCTCTGTCCATTCGTAGGAACTCCGTACGTATCTACATAGATCCTATCTTTTGATCTTGTCGAATAGCGAAATGAATGAGGCAGAACATATGAGCTACTTATCTAAAAGAGTTAAAAATACATGACCTGCATCACTAATATTTAAAATAACTAATTTCCTCAGTCGTCAAAATGAAAATACAACTAATGATCCTTTTTGAAAGGCTTTTTCCCAGGCATATTATTATAAATATAATTATGTTCTCTTAGAAAGACCTTTCTGCCTGCCTCTTTGGATTTTTTGTGGAATTCTGCTAGAGAAGGAAAGGAAGGCATTCATCTATTTAGCCTTAAAACACCTTATTTGTTGAAATCCTTTGAAATGATAGAAATCTCACACCAGAAACAAACAAGGAAACGGAACATACTGGATCCCGCGATCTATTGGCTCGGTCGACCAGAGAGCGTAACAGTGAGTCCCCCGTTGAATTGGCGAGGAGGAAATTCTCATCCAGGCTCATATAAATCGCTTGTCTCTCTCGGGAGGAACGTCGTGGAAACTGTACCGATCCATCTCGGTAACCATATTCTCCACGTCTTGATGACATCTACACCACTACACTCCCTGTCTCTGAAAAAGAACATGTTTCAGAAAAACCTTCACTACAACATAAAGAATATACATTAAGGTAACCTGAGGAGCTACTTGAATAAATCAGCGAATCTTCTGGACAACTACTCCAGAAGTTATTCCAAACTAACACACCAGTTCTTTTCTTTTTACTGAAATGCTTGCTTAACTATTATGTGATCATTCAAATATTTCATCGGTC
Source organism: Cercopithifilaria johnstoni (assembly GCA_916381525.1). Classification (NCBI taxonomy): domain Eukaryota; kingdom Metazoa; phylum Nematoda; class Chromadorea; order Rhabditida; family Onchocercidae; genus Cercopithifilaria; species Cercopithifilaria johnstoni. The sequence goes on from CAKAEH010001555.1 coordinate 32,354, forward strand.
AGTTTGCAACTTTTACATGTAAATTCTCTAGTAGTCAACAAACCTTTTCAACCACTACACGGACTGGTATCAAAGTCTGATCATAAACAACAGGAAATATGCCTCAGATCATGTGAATTGCTATAACTAACAATTTACGCCGCCTAACGACGGACGTGTAATATGTGTACTTCGGTCCTTAGGCTATAAATTTTTTATCCTTTCGACTTCGTGCGCTATTAAAATACCTCCTGTAGTGGAACGCATGTTAAAGGTGATATCTGAAGTATTGATGGTGATAGACCCTGTACCCTCTGACCTCTGACATATTTCTCTATCATCTTTCATTCGCCAATATTCCTCCTTTTTTTCTTGTATCTTTTCCCTCTCCAACAAAACCATATTGTTTAACCACACCAATGCTACTTAGCTATCGATCACACACAAACAACTAAGTATCAGCACTTAATAATCACTTTAAAAGGTTGAAACTCCTTGTCCCTGACACAGCCTTGTCACTGTAAACGACCGCACCAGACCAGCAAAATCACAAGTGTAAAAACCCATACGGCAGGTAACACTTGCACTACTTGAATATCATCTTGCTACGCGACAGTGACAGTCCATCGATTGGGATTTGTGAAATAGGTGTGTGCCAATCATAACAGATTTCGGGCCTGATTTGAAAGCTTCTTTCTCTTCATTATCTAGTAAAGATCTATTTTAGCCGTCAAATTTAAGAAATAGATTTATATATTTTTTTGTCCCTATATCATTGTAATCTTGTTTTCCGTAATTTTTGAGAACCTCCCAAAAAATTAACATTTCAATCAAAATGAATTCCAAATCAAAGTTTGCAATCAAAGCGAACTTGAAATAGAAACTTTGCCCAGATTAAATTTAAAAGTGACGTTCTGAATCAAAATAAATCCATCTTCGCTTAATACAACTATGCAATTGATGTCATCAACAGCAATGGCAACTGTAGTCGAACTGGACGGAATATCTTTAGTATTAATATTAATTAGATTCTTCAGCGTAACCATATATTTCTACCCGTATTCATTCCTTTAGCATCCCGTAAGACATATTACATTGTAACCATCAGATGATTTAATTTAATATATGAATACAATCGAGATATTGATTTAATGACCCATGTATTGGCGATCACCAATGATTAATGCAAACCCATGATAAATTTAAATATTAAAAAAAGATATCTGCATGAAACTTTTTAATCATTTGTGATTCGAAATCTCTGACGGCTAGACTTTTAGAATATCCCATTTCTCCCTTCTTTTCTTCCATGTCTTCAAGCCTAATTTAAAAGGCAGAGAGACACTGTAACATATACCACGAGCAGGCAGTGAATAATGCATAAATAATACATAGGTACGTTGTGTGTCTCTCGTAATGCAATATCTCGTAGCGCTGAAATGATAGAGGAACGGTTCGCAAAAAGTAGAGAAGATCCCAATCAGCAAAGCTCCTAGGAATATTCTTGATGGATATAAGAAAGGGAATTCAATTCAACTGCGTATTGCACAATTTCTGTCACAGTTTACTCCTACTATAGCGTGGTCGATACAAAAGCGAACTTCACTATGTGCATAGTGCACTATAACATTCAATAATACGAAAAAAGGCTTGACATTCAAACTGATATTACTTATCAAATAAAAGTTTTTACACGATAAAAGGCACCTCAACTAACTCTGCAAATATAGTAGAGGCAACGACGTTCGAACTGTATTGTTTTTAATCAAATGACAGCGGATATCGCTACAGAACGCAAAATTTCAATATAAAATCCAATATTTTTTAAAGAAAGGCTGTTATTACATAATGAGATTCATCTCACTGTTGAAAAGACAATAAAAACGAAAAGCAACTATCCGAGTCCTATAACTGAAAAATTAAACAGCCTAATTATTTCTTACATTCATCTTCTATAAATTTGATCAAATCAGCACGCTCTTGAGGCTTCTTCAAGCCCGCAAATACCATTTTCGTTCCCGGAATATATTTTTTAGGATCTAATAAATATTCGAATAACGTTTCACGTGTCCAAACCACGCCCTGAAATATATATATATCAAAGTTGAACATAAAATCAAACAAGATCACTTCCCAAGAACGAAGAAATAATACTAATTTCTAAACAGTTAGAGATCTTTTATAATCATGATTTAAACGCAGCGTGCTATAAATGACAAATAGAAGGACGAAAGAATAACAAACTATAATAGATTATACGTTTTCTGTCCGAAATAGATTCCATTCATTTGTTAAGCAAGATAAAAGACAGGTATATTAGGAATGCCGAAGACGGTGGGAAACGTTAGAACAAGTACACATTCTAGTGGCAATTTAAACAGTTTTGTTATGTTTGAAGCTGCCAATTTTCTTTGAGAAAATATAAAGCTAAATTCATGGATGAAGCAAATTATGCGACACCCATCAAACTAAACTACTCTGACGTTGAAGAATATACGTACGGATTTCACTTGAGTTCTCGATGAGAAAATGACCATTAGGTAAATGAAACTATATTACAGCAATAACAAAAGTTGGAAGTTGATGCAATAACTCTACCATTCCAACCTTATTTCACATAATACACTTGTCTAACTACTCCCAGTAAAACTATGTAAACCTTTTAATATAGTATAAGTCATATAATTAACGAGTGTGGGCTAAAAGAAAGGCAAATCGTAGAGTCAAAAAGCTATTCTAAGCAGCCAAGCACTCAAACATCATCTGGTTAACTTGGACGTGAACAATTTAATTGCAGTTATCAAAATCTGTTAATTGAAGTAGTATTACGTATGCTGCATAATAGAATGAAACCTTATTCTTATTGGAGGTAGAATATGGGTAACCATCAACAGTACCCGACTTACGTCCAATTACACCCTTCAGCGTCGGGCCATTTTTATTCGCATCTGAATCGATAACATGGCACTGAAGGCATCGCATTTTAAATAACTTCTTGCCTCTCTCGTAGTCACCTTCCGGAATTGACATATCAATATGTAAGGTCTGCAAGATATCCGCAAATACGTATTACACAACAATCCCATCCATTATAATTAAGAAAAAGAAAGAAAATAATCACTACGCATATTCATTAGTTGTTACTAATTAATATGAGTAGCGATTATTTTCTTTTATCGTCGAAATCACATATTTTCACATTGGGAATATGATTTCGGGATAAGAGTTAAATTATGAAATAAATTTAGGTTCCCCTTCTTTCTCCTCCTGTTGTTAAATACTTGCCTTCATAAAATAACACAAACACATTCCTACCACCTCTGAACTTCCCCAAACCCAAACACTCGACACATCCACTTGAATCCCACTAACCAATGTTCTCGACTTTTACATTTGATGCGGTCCATCAAATGATAACGATATTGTCTCAAGCAGAATTTTTTTTATCACAAACTTCAACTGCATCTGCTGCATTCTACAGTTACACCGATAATTCGTCCATCAATAATAATGGATGGATTTCTGATATGATTCAAATCACTGTAGCACATCGATAAAGAATTTCAGCCGTTTTAGTATAATGAAAAATAATTTTATTCGCAACACTGTTAAATGATCAAATAGCTGAACGAAATGAAAATAAACAATTGACATGTAATCAGACAATATAATAAGCATTATCATTTATCGTGGTGATATTCTTTTTCGTGATTGCGGATAATGTTTGGTTCGATGATTGATACGCATATGCTGCACCAAATCGGCGGTTAATCGAAATATGCTACCACATATAGCACAGCAATTTTGATTTGGTACATTAAATGATGTAAAATTTGGATTCAACATTGTGTTCATCAAATAATCTAAAATATTAGCAAAATTTTTAATCAAATTTAAAGTTTATGAAAATTAAATATTATCCCAAAAATTTAAACAATATTTCCTCGATAATCCAGCAATAAAATACCTTAATATTTATCTGAAATTTAAAATCCATTCCATATTTTATCTAGATAAATTAAAATATTATTGAATAGAATGAAATGAGATTCTTGTTTTTCATATTAATCAATCATACTACGTATTGCTATGAGAATAGTAATAGTATAGGAATTATTATTAAAGCTCAATGGATTATATGTTCATGGAATTTTTTTCGTAAAATCAAAGAAAAAAATCTTATCATATATTTGCTAATTGAAATTAGATAGTTTTAATCATTAGATGGTTTTTAATTAATAGAAAACTATCTAATGATTAAAATTATCTAGCTTCAATTAGCAGAAATTTTTTAATTAATTTGTAAAATGACTAATATTTTATAATTTCAAATTTGTAAGTTTTCAATTAATAGAAACTGTAAAATGACTGATATGTTATATACTTTTAAATTTGTAATAATCATTTGTTTCATTTTGTTTTTTTCAAAGTCACATTATGAAAACTAATTGTCCACAAAGCTAAACTTTTTGTTGATTTAAAGAATAACTGAAATTTCTCCTTCAATAATTTATTGAAAAAAGATTTGAAGAGAAAAAGGAATGAACAATTTACTGGGTAATAGCATAATGTTAAATCGCAAACTCATTGCCGTATTATGATGTTGCATTCCTTTCTTATAATCCGATTGCATATGAGTGGTTGCATACGGTTGCATCAAACTTCCATAATTCTATAATCAAAATATATAATCATTAATTCTTCATTTTTAATTTATTATTTTTTCAAACTTTACAAATAATAACTTAAACATTCATTTATTATTAAATATAATTTTTTAATAAATTAAATTTTATTCCAAAACAAAAAACATATGTATTGTTAATGTTACAATACATATATTTTATATCAGTTTAACCTTTCCTAATTATGCTTATCAATTTATTTACTTTCTCCTATCAAATCATTAATTAGGAATTTCGATTTCGAATACCTGACTAAAAATGATGATATAAATTTTAAAGTAAATCAAATTTTGAAAACATCTCAAATAATTAGATCAATAAAACAAAAATCGAATCTTCTGCAAACAGAAGAAAAAAGAGCAAAACTTCTTTTCTTATATTTTTTCCTGATTAATCAATAAATCATCAGAAAACCTGAAATTGAATTTTTATTCAAAATGATAAATATGATAAATGGGGTACTTTTTGAACAAGCTGAGAAATATGATCATTTTGAAAATTAAGTGCAATCGTGCTCTTATCATTATTACTGCCTTCATTGCAACAATCATCCAAAGCAGGATTCCATATGCGACACTTTTTTGCTATCACCTCATCATTGCTCGTCATAACGGTGCAAATGATATTTGAATTGTTTCCAAAATATTTAACAATTTTTTTTTTTGAAAACCCATTTTTAAAATATCGTATTTACATGAATATGGAAATTCAATCAATCAATAAATTTCATTAAGTATGATCAATTGATTTGAGTGATCATAAAAAAAGGTTCCATTGAAAGTATCATTTTTTAAATTCATCTTTCATTTCATTTATAAAATTTCTAAATTTTCTTCACTAATGAGAGAGTCATCAAATATTAAGTTTGAGTGTAAGTAATTCAACAAATAAGTTATAAATTACTAATTAATAAATCAATTTTTTAATTATGAAAACAAAATAATAAAAATAGCTTTAGCTTAAAACAATAAAAAATCTAATTTATGATATCTTCTTGCTAGTTTCCTAAAAATATTCAAGATATTGATAAGAAATATCACCAATTAGATAACAAAATTTATCGATGAAATTTTTCAAAAAAAATTAAGAGGAAAAAAATTGCTAAGTGAAATATGCAAAACAAGACGGATTAAGTTTGCATTTATTTTGAGGAAATGCCGTATCATATCAAAATTATTATACGAACTAGTAGGAATATTCTAGATAATTATGTAAATGAAGAGGAGGCTTATTAATAATAGCCTGGTAAAAATAGTCACAGTAAATGATAATCAAGAAAGGCGCTAGTTTAATATTCATGAGTTAGGATGATTTAATTTTGTCACATTTCTTTCTTGGTTAAAATATAATGGCAAGCAATGAAGCATATGAAATGAAATATTTGTGAAGATGCAATCATCCTACTAACACATTTATTTTATATTTTCAACAAATAAATAATTGTGTTGAAATCAACTAATATATCTTATCGAATTTCCTATACGGAAATTATCTCAATTTTTAACTCATATAGATTGAGAAAATTTTGAATCATATCGTTATTCGGTTGGATAAATTTATTGTTGGTAAAAATTGATGAATTAGAAACGTTAACAGTTTGTAGATGTATATTTGAAATTATTGCTGAATAGGGAGAGAGACCTGGTACACTGTTTACAACAAGTAATTAAAAGTAACAGTAACTCTGAATGTAGTGAATTATCATTATTATTGATAGCGGAAAATTTGGCTTAATCAGTAAAGAAAATGCACAATAAATAAACATCAATAAAATAATATCAAATTCAAGAAATCATCAAAAACAAATAGCTGAAAGCAAATGTGATACTTATCTACCGAATATTCAATTTGCTAATGAAAGCAATTTTTTCATAAATTAAAAAAAATATATAAAACCAATAAAATGAAGATTGCAGAAGATCTTGGATGAGTAATTTGTATGTAACAAACTGATGTCCATGTCAACATTTTCTCCATATTGTGAACAGGGAATATCCTAATTCTGATTATGCCCACCCCTTAACAAACTGTCCGTAGCTGTCAATCTATCTATATCTACTGCTTCATATACAAATTCATCCTGAAATTTTGCATACAAATACAAATCACAAGGGAACATCAAGATGCATCCATCCGTTCCATCCGAGACTTATAATGCATTTAATTACTTTCGGCTTCAATGATTTTAAGAATTATTTCGAAAAATTTACGACTTTTATAACTCAGTTTCTTTTTTTCCCACCTCATGCTTCACGAAGGCAGACAGATTTGCCTAGAAATTAAAGCATCACGATGTATTTTGAAACGACAGAAATAAATCTACTTTCCAATGCATTTAGGCATATTTGATTCAATTTTCTTCATCTGCAGAGAAAAGATTGATTTGGAAAATGTGAAATTTTAAATATGACGTAATGTGCTGTATGCAAGAATATCAGATGTGTATAACACGACTCCGTCCTCCTGTAATCACTTTTCGACAACAGTGATTATCAGAGTCTACTTACAATATGTCAGATTATCAAGATAAGGCAGTGAAAGTAAAAAGAAACACCCTTAGATATGCATTGTGATAGTGTATTTGGCCGCCGTTAAAAAGCTGATACGAGATAAAAGTAACAGAAAAAGAAATATTTTTTTGAAAATTTTTCACTTCTTAAAAATCATCATAAGAAAAAGTAAAAGTGGTACAAATCAGAAGAACTCAACAGGAATGTCCAAAAAATCAGTAATCATATTATTCTATATACTGCCAAAGCAAAATTAAAAGCGTTAAAGATCAAAGGGTTTTACAAATTTTCTCTTGTGTACGAGAAGAATGATTTATAAATCTTTCGAAGGCCTGATATGTTTTTGACAGACCAAATTTTTTTTACTGGCTGTGACAAACAAGTAAATGTGACAACATTTTCACTATGAAACAAAACTCCGCAGTCTATCAAACAATCCATGAGACTTCTCCGGTTCTGCTTCCTCGTCAACCTGCAAAACATACTTACATTTCTTTGGTTATATGCATTTAACAAAATAGTTTAATAATTCCACAAAGTCTTGGTTCATAATAGCACTTTTTTCCTACCCATTCGCTAAATGAGGATTAAAACAACACGAACAAAAAATACTGTCCTTGAAACAAAAATAGCAGCCAAATTACCGAAGTTTAAGATGGGTTGTGAATCAGGCAATAGAATTACATGGCAAGAAGTAACAAATAGAGTAAGGGTTTCGATTATAGACATAAAGAAATGCTTGATAGGTAAAGCAAAAATACAGGGTTAAAAACAAGTCTAAACATTAAGATGAAATAAAATTTAAGGCAACTTACCCGGTAATAATTATCTATTGCATTGAAAGAAGCACGTAGAGAACGAATTCCTGGACGGACGTGTGATGCAATTAATGAAGAATTAAAACTAGTATCTAGAGGACGTGGGACTGTACTTGGCGAAGATGACGGGTTAATCACACAAAAAAAGGACTGTTCCGACAATGACTTTGCGCTTTGGTTGAACTGAATACTGTTTTCATTATTTGCTTGTGAAAATGAGTTGAGATACTCATCATCCTCTAAATTTACCAACTCCTGCAAATATAATGGTAATGTAAATACTTTAGACTCATCCAAAAGCAATACCGAGGTGAGGAAGATAAGGCCTTATCAAAAATCCAAATCTAATATGCAGTAAAGATATCCAAAGCTGAAAAAGAACGATAAACTTCTTACCTCATTATCAACTGGAACTACACCTAAGCGCAATCGACCATCTACGATTTGACCGTTTCGAGAAAGAGCTTGCTGGGCATGAATGGGTGAAGCATAACGTAGAAACATCCAATTGCCTTCTTTAGGAAACTAGAACAAGAATTATATGATGACTATGTCAAAAAATAAAGTACAAAGATGATGTTGAAAATAAGACAACAAAATGACAAACAAAAATGAGAAGTACCCGATGAGCAACAACTGTTCCATGTCGTGCAAATAATTTAAGGACATTTGTTGCATCTTCTCGAGAGAAACCAAACACAGTAATCCAATGTGCAGCAATTTCTTGTCTAAAGCAACTGATGCATAAACATTAATGCTTTCGCGTCATTATTACTAGGTTCTAATTATCATTTGATTATGATTTTATTCGCACATAAAAAACAACGAATTACTTACTGAGTTTGAAGGTCCAACACGCTTGACAGATTCGAAATTGTGGAAGTTGAATCCCTGGATATCTGATAGGGACATAGCAGTTCCTCCCTCATAGAACGAAGAGGAGGATCTGAAAAAACGCAAACTATATGGCTAAAATTTGAAAGACACAGAAGGAATAAGACAAAATACATTAGTTAATGAAAACGTCCTAAGAATGGTGAAACCTATTAAAAAGATGTATAATTCAGTAAGCACCTTCTAAAGAAGTTCGAATTAAAAAGGGAACCAAAAAAGAAATAAAAGTACCAATCGAAACATCTGGTCCTATTGAAGATGACTTATCCAGATCTGTATCCATAAAAAAATCTTTACGCATTCTGCCCGAAGCAATATTTCTAGTATGTACCAGTGATGGTGACCAATGAACACTTTTAGTTTGCGAACCTACAACATTATTTACGTTAATTTTAATTCCGTCTGCCAAAGATGAAGTTTTGTCTGAATGTGCCTTGCAAGACATGAGAAAGTTGCTTTTTTTGCATTTACAATAACGAGTTAGTATAATCTAACCTGTTATTATTGTCGCAAAAAAGCAAGTTCCCATGTCTTACAAGTCACACTACTTCTCGCAAATGTCAGCACATTTTATCCATTGTAACAGCTACAGGTCCGACAAACATGAAGCCCAGATCATATCTTAGCTTTGGACTATTTGATTGATAAATCATTCGTTAACCTGTTGACAACGTAAAATGAGACCTAAATCACTTAAAAAGTAGAAATACATCATTCTCTACTTAGACTAAGCTGATAACAAAGACGGCAATTATTCATGACAAATCAAAACAAAACACAAAATTGAATTGAAAATGATTACTAGTTTTCGAGGCTACAGTTAGTTCATCATATTCCAACGGCCGTTTCTCTGGAGTGCCAGTGTCTACAATAACGTGAAATTATTAAAATATCCATTTAATAACTAAAAACTCCGGAAATTTTACCTTCGACACTAAATCCTGTACAACACAGAGATTCTTAGAATTCAATTAATGCAGATTTTGGGTATATATATACTCTTATCGACAAAATAGGAAATGCTGCCTTCCAAGAAAAACAAGACGAATCATACCAAAAGCCATAATTAAACTTCGACGCCTGTTGCGAGAACCAAAGAGAAAATTAGGCGTTGCATGTTGCTCAGTGAATGCTCCAGTATTACTGTTGGATAATCGACTACCATCCGAAAATATTGAATTTTCAGATTTCGACATCATAATAACTCTGAAAATTAAATTTCTATATATCTAAATATTTGAGGCGATTAATCCCTTTCTTTAGAGAATTCATTCACGTCTAATCTTAAATTCGAGTAGATATCATCAAATGAATGAAAAACGAGATAATTACAAAAAAAAACACAAGGATTAAATCCGGAATAAAAGATCCCCGGATCAGAAGCTAAGAACCCTAGAACAATCCCTGGATTCTGCAATTAGAAATCGAATTTGTTAGACATATCGAACCAAAACCAAGCAAAGTGTTGCAGTATCTCATCATCTCTTAACCCTTTCCTTTCAGCAATACCCGTATCTCTGTTGTTCTCAATTACTATCCTGTTCAAAAAACTACCATTCGATTGCACCGCTTTATTTTAAATAATCTTTTTTCCTTTAAAACTATTTTTATAGGAGTTTCTAACAGCCTTCCGTCTGCAACTTTTACTGATAATTTCGTCATTGCCGGATTTTCCGGATATACTAACTAGCGGATTTTTGCTGTATTTCCGAGAGATGTTGACAAACACTTCGTATTCATATACCTCCATCCCAAAAAAACTCTCATTATTATTGATCAACTATAACAGTAATAATAATTAATGATAGTAACGAACTAATTAATAAATATTGTGGTAGATAACTAAACATCATCCTAATAAGTGATGGTTTAATACAAAATACCGTACTGTAGTTGTGGAAATGTATATCGTTAAAATGGGTGATTAAAACATAGCAATAAATTTTATACGGAATACTTTGCTTGCTAACACAACATGAGGAATAGATATTTCGACAAGTTATATGTCGGTAAAATTTGATCAGTGAAGAGCAAAGTAAGAAGTATGGTATATTATTATTGCATTAATTATTTGTTCACTACTAATTGATTATTTCATTTCTTATAAAACGTATCATTCGATAAGCCAAAGGTAGATGGAATTTATATATAAGGCTAATATCATGAAGAAATTGGATTCAACTGAAAATAGGAAAAGCAATGTTGATTTATTCAGGTTGTACAAACTATTTAGGTTCTTCCATTTTATTCCCGCTTTTCGAGGACCCGTATGAAAAGCATAGCTTAATGTTGGAGAAATACCAGAAATAAAAGGATATTCTCTATTTCTATTTTCTTTTTATTCATTCCCGATACTGAATTTGATAGATACTAGTGGCAGTCATCGACAACTCTTCGATTAAGACAAGAAAATATTAAAAACAAATAAATAAAAACAAAAGGCTTTCAGTAATTAAATACTGTAAAACTTTATAAGTAATAACTGAGAACAAACAAATTGATTGAAATTCTTTGAATTTAAAATTTGCTCATTTTTTAAATATTCAAAGTTGATCGAAGCAATGTTTTTGTTTCTAATTAAAAATAAGCAAATTTATAACACCAAATGAGTTTCAATTAGTTGGGAAATTAATTAAGAGATGTTATCAGGATGCAATCAGTGTTTTCCGGAAAAAATTGCTATCATTCAAATTGATGTTTATGCAAACAAAATTACACAATTTAATTTCCCTACTTTCACATATGTCTTTTTTTCTTTCTTAAATTTGTAATATCAAATTATTAAAACTTTTAGTTATGATGGATCAAATGATATTATATTATCAAATTTAAAAGTCGTTTTTATCATGTGAACTTTCCGCTGTTGTTGTTGTTGTTGCTGTTGTTGTATTCATTCCAGATATTCCCATTTTATTTTCCAATATAGCAACGTCTGCTTCCATTTCTGATTGCTCTGTAATTAACAATAAACAAATAATTTTTTAATCGTTACATTCAAATTTCTAATTTATAAATTTGAAAAAAATTGAATTTAAAAAATAACGGATACGTTATGATAAGCAAAAAAAATGAATTCATAATGCGTAACTCCGTGAATGTATACGTATTTTTGATCAGTAATATAAAGTCTCACGTTTTAAAAGTTCAATTTCACGATATTGTCGACGTATTTTTGTTTTTAAGCTTATATTTTCCTCACGTAATGATTCTAATTCAGTAAGTGTCATCCGATATTGATGTTCCCATGTTTCACCATAAACACCCTGTGATTTGTTGATATTTTCAAGATGACTAACCTGTAAAAATCTAATCACATGATGCTGTAAAGAAGGAAATAAAACGAAATGTTGCAATAAATGTTTGAAAGGTTTTTCAAATCAGATAAGAAATTATCATATATCATTTGATTATATTAGTATTCATAAATTACCTATAGCACTTATCAATTAAAAATTCTAGAATATTAGATTGATTTTCAAAATAATTTAATAAAAATTATTTGTGTAGTTTTTACTTGTGCCATAACTCGATTAAGTTGTGATGTTCTAAAATTAAGTTCTTTTTGTAACTCTTCGATTACTCGTGCTTCTTTTGCATCACGTTTTTTCATTTCATTTTCTCGTGATAAAGCATCCATTTCCATTCTCATTTTTCTTCTACAATAGAAATATGTTGAACAAAAATCAATATCATATATTGAGGTGAAAGGTTGAATAATTAATTTGAAAATTACCTTTCTTCTAGGATTTCCATTTGTCCATCTTTTACCGCTTTTTCATACTTACTTCGTACATTTTCTAATTCATTTTGAGTTCTCTTCAAGCGTAATTCATATTCATGATTTCTTCTTGCTTCATCTGACAGTGATTGTTCCAATTTCTTCACAGAAATATCCAATGTACGAACCATTTGCGATAGCTTATCTCGTTCCTTAAATATTTCTTGGAAAAGTTTGAAAGTGAAACAAGAAAATATCCGTCCAATGATCAAATATCAAGGGTCATTGATCATCATCGAAATATTGGAAATGATAGGTCGAAAAGCTGCAATAATATGGTAATCCAATAAGTACTTGAAGATTTATACATTTATTTGACTAGAAAGGTTATTGTTTGTTTAGAATTACCGGAAATATAACGGTTGAACAAACGGTTGCAAACAATTCGAAGTGTAGATGATATGATGAAAAGACTGCAAAAATTAATTAACAATTATAATGTTGAAGTTCGTTGCTTCAGAAGGATATTTGACCATTGTCTAAGAGACGAGAATACTTATATTGACGGTGAAATGTGAACTTACTTCCTCATTTTTTGCTAAAGTTGATTTATACACTTCAATTTCACGTTTCATCATTTGTGTATCGGTGTGTGCGGAAGCAATTTGCCTTTCCAACTGCGAAATTTTCCGTTCGTTAGCAAATTGACTTTGTGAGGAACTCCTGGAGAGATTGTATTGATCACTCTGAAATCAATCAATTTTGATTATTACTCTTGAATTTTATTTAATCATTTTTAAGGTCGATGAACTAAAATTACCTATTCATCAAACAAAAAAAATAAGAAAAAGAAATAGCTTACCGAATAATAACTCAATGAAAATGTGGAAGGGCTACGAAATCCGGAAGAAAATTTATTTTCGGGCTCAACCGTTCGTCTGCTCAATGTACGGATAGAGCCAATGGATCCGGCTGAACTAGAAGAGTACTGTCGACTACCCAAACGACTTTGCCTACCACCAGATACTAAAATAAAAAATTTCAAAAATTATACACTCAATAGGAATAAAATATCAAAAATATTGATAAAATATTAAATTTGTTCCGTTTATTGGCCGATTTGTAAAGTCATAGTTCATTGCATTATTGACATTTTCCGATCAATCGATGCGTGTATCGCTTCTTGCTACATTTCCGATGGAAAATGTGTATCATTATTTGAAAGAGATTTAAAAAGTTAAGAAGCCGAATTGCTAAATTATCATAATTTAATCTAACGAATCTATTACCGTAATCTGATTCGACGGAAGATTCTCGCTCTTTTTCGGAATATTCAAGTTTCATTTTCTGCGCCTTATTTTCTGTTTCCAGTCTGAAAATTTTCATCCATGTTGTGTGATTTTCTAATATATCAAATAAGTTAATTAACAATTCATTTCATTTGCTAATTTTGGAAATTTATCAGTCCAAAATACCGGTATACGTTATACGGTATGTATTAACAATATGTATTAACAGACAATATTAGACTATATGTATTAACAGACAATGCTGATAATCGTAACGAAAAATAGTTTTAAAAAATTTGATAAGATTTACTTTTGACAAACTTTTTTTAATTCATCCAAACGATTCTGTAATTCGTCCTTCGATCGCTTATGAATCTTTTTCATCTCAGCTATATTTGTTTCCGATTCCTCAGTTATTTGCTCTAGTTTCTTTTCTAATCTTCGAATCTCGTTATCTTTCTCACGACAACTTTCCTTCTGAAATTTTCGATCATGCAAATTTTAACAAATTCAAATCTATATTAAACTCCTCTTGCTAATATGTTTGTAATTTTAACATATAAAAGTTTATTTTAGAAAGTATCATTTAATGGATATTGGCAAAAATATGAAGTTGTTCATCTTAATTCATTTGCCTAATTAAGATAATAATTAATATTTAATTAATATCGTCTAATTAAATCATATGGGTACCAGCGTTTCCACTTTCGTCATTGTTTTTTGTGCATTTTCTTTCAATTTTTCCAATTCAAATTCTTGTTCATCTCGTTCATTTTCCAATTTTTTCCTCACTTTTTTCTCCATTGTCATTATACTATCAAATTTGTTATTCTTTTCCTGCAAATTAATGCTATCAATTGTTATCGTTAGCTGTTATCATTATTGTTATCATCAAAGAGATCTATCAAAATCCATTTTAACTCATATCATACAGTACATTACGACTGTATATCTACTATATCTACTATCTACATTGCTCCACTAAAAGGTCCTTATTGTTAGTTATCGATTATACCTGATTTGATTTCAGATAATTCAATCCATCAGTCAATATATCACAATGTTTTGAAGATCAAAAAAAATATGCGTCTCATCGTTTTTCAATATTATCTACTATTGTTTCTTCGTAATTGAATAAACTATTTGGATTGAATTTTCAAATAAAAAAATAATTGCTATTGTATTTAATAATATATCAATCATGAATTTAAAAAATTTACCAAAAAATAAAAATTAAGTCAATATTTGTAAATATAACGTAATAAAGTAAATTTTCTTTAATCGCTAAGCAATTCTTAAAATATGGTCAACAATATTTTGCCTAATTAT